>JAANDH010000760.1:0-75071 GCA_011799765.1 Nymphaea thermarum
TGCCGTCAAACGCATACTTCGCTACATTAAGCATACTCTTCATCTTGGGTTTCTTATTCGGCCATCCTCGCACCTTTCTCTTACAGCATATTCTGATGCCGATTGGGCTGGAAATCCTGATGATCGAAGATCTACTACAGGCTTTGCCATCTTTCTTGGAGATTCCTTGGTTTCGTGGTCTGCAAAGAAGCAAAATACTATTGCTCGCTCCAGTACTGAGGCAGAATACCGGGCACTGGCCTCCACTGCCGCCGAAGTTCTCTCCATATCCTATTTTTTACACGAACTTCGTCATCCTCTTTCCACCATTCCCCGGCTCTTATGTGACAATATGGGTGTTGTTCAATTGACTGCCAATCCGGTTTTTCACCAACGCACTAAGCATATTGAAGTCGATATTCATTTCATACGAGATCATGTGCAAAATCATTGTCTTACAGTTCATCATGTTCCTGCTACTGACCAACTTGCTGATACAATGACCAAGCCCCTTACTCGCTCACCATTTGAATCCATTCATGTCAAGCTTAACGTCCTTCCTAGGCCGTTCAGCTTGAGGGGGGCTATTGAAGATAACGCTCAAGGAAACAGTGTCGCTGGCAATCAAAAGATTAGGAAAGAAAATCAGCCGGATAACCAACAATATCGTCAAGATATTGATGTCAATCAAGATCCTAAAAATCAGGAAATGAATGACCCATGTATTCCTTTAAATGTTAATGGAACCTCTCACACAAATGATTGAGGCGTGTGAGAGAGAAACCTTTGTTCGTGGATGTAGACTCGATCCTGAGTCGAACCACGTTAAAACTCTCTGTGTTTGCTTTGTTTTGCCTCTTTCCCTTTTACCCAGAAAGTACAACTTGTCTTTGGAGAAAAAGGGAAAGGGGAAGTCAACTTCGATCCGTGACCGGATGTTTCGTGTGCCCAGCTCTGGTTGAGGTAAAACTCGATCAAACACGGTAAGAAAGTGTTGTCCGTGGTTGAAACAAAGTTCTGGTTGAGGTAAAACTCGATCAAACACGGTAAGAAAGTGTTGTCCGTGGTTCCTGTTTCAGTGGTACCCTTTGTCTGGATCTATTTTTAGTCGAGTAGACAGGGATCTGACGAGAAATCCTGAAATTTTTTTCGAAACTATCAAATGCGCCTCAAGAATTGATAATTAATGACCGAAAAGAAAGAAAAACTCTGATGCAATATGATGTTGGTAAGTGTTGATGGTGAAAAACAAAATATTGGCGACCATGATCTTTTAGTGACGCTTCCCTGGCCAATTCTTTTGATGATGATAAAACAAAAGCATAACCAATATGTTTTTATTATAATGATACATGTAACATAATAAAAAAAATTGCTCCATTTATTTGCGTAAAGTATGTCGATGTGTATATATATATATATATATATATATATATATATATATATATATATATATATATATATATATATATATATATATATATATATATATATATACATGTAACATAATAAAAAAAATTGCTCCATTTATTTGCGTAAAGTATGTCGATGTGTATATATATATATATATATATATATATATATGTAAGAGAGAGTGGTATTAGATTTATTTGAAACAAATGTGAAGATTAGTACTTTATATACAGTAATTTAACATATAAATATATAACATGTTTTAATTCAAGTTGTTTTATGAAAAGCAATTGATTTTTCACTATTAAAATTTTGATGGTATAAGAATCAGTTTTTTTATTACTGTAAAATCTTTATTAAACTAAAAAATAATTAATTTACTATGCACAACATTCTTAAGATCAAATCTATACGATTAGCTTGCACATAAAAATATTTTAGCAATCAATTTTGAGGGGGTTTGGTTTTTGTGTCAGACCTAATGTCTTTGAATCTATCATTTGTTCATTATGTGTGTGTGTGTGCGCACACATGTGTGTGTGAGAGAGAGAGAGGGGAAAAAATGAGTTGAACCAGCCTCATTTTTTGACTAAATTTTTTGGGGACTCATTTTTCAACCCCACTTTTTTTTTTTACTAACTTACTTACTCTCTCTTTCTTACTCCCTTTTTTCCTTTCCACAACCATCATTCATCTCTATGGTTGCTTTGATTATCTCTGATCTTAGATCCAAGGCGGCATTAAAAGATGTGTTTTTCAAGATCTTCAATTCAAACAAACCGACGATCCCTGTAACAGGGATCTAAGATCCACGTTACATGTTAAAACCCATAGATTTATGGCCGGATGGATGGCGGAGAAGCCCGACTTTAAATCCATAGATTTGAGATCATAGGATCTTATATCACTACGGAAACAAAATCACCCTAACTATTTGTAGTTCAGGGAGGAGAAATAAAAGAGAAATCCGACCTCAGATGCAGGCAGCCAAAAGAAGACAAGAAATCCAAGAAATCCAAGAACAATATTTCAACCAGTTGCATCCTCAACCTCAAAACTTCCACGTCTGGCTGACGACACAAATGGCGCATCTTACATGAACTTTCCCCGCACCTACAGGATCTGAATCAATTATAACCACACGTAGAAGGTAGGTGAATCTTCATGCTGGCCAGTTAAAGCCATTCAATGGTCACATGCACCGAAAAGTTCGGCCCCCGGCTGACATGCCGCCGGTCAACTTGCTCCGGCGCATTCATTCTCTCCCTTGCAAATTGTTGGGTACCTTAAATTCTAGTTCCAGTAACGTTTTCAGGTAGTCCATTACTTCAGGTACGTTAGCTGCAATTGCCGCATCAGTGCAAGTGGTGCCAATGAAGATTAAATGTGCCTGCAACCTGTAGACTTGAATGAGATAGTTGGAGGTTAGGTGACACTACATATTATTACAGTTGGAGAGGTTGTAGGGTTGAATTTGGCGGGCAAATGTTACTCTCTCTCATGTATGTGTGTGTGTGTGTGTGTATGACTGCAAGCACTAAGCAAGACAAAAAAAGGCTAATGAACAAGCAACTATTCTTGCATGAGTGCAGGATAAATGTGTTGTCCAGTGCAGTCCCGGCAGCAACAAGTGACACACACGCAGATTTGGACTATGGCTTGCTCACACATGTAAAATTTTCTATGTCGCCTGCATGAAGCCGGAATCGCCGGTAATCGCTGGTCAGCTATACAACGGTGAATTCGTTCTTGGGCCTTGTACGCACCAATTTGACGTTTATATATTCTGAAAATCTTAACGTCTCATCGTGGACGTCTCATCGTGGCCCCAAGGGACATAGCTTAAATGAGTGACCTTGAGGTGTGTTACACAGCATGTCGCTGGCTCCACTTGTAAGGAGTTATGTTTATGTACTGTAAAGGGGTAGGTTTTATGTACAAGTTGAAGCATATGGAAATGTCACTACATGATGCCATCGAAGCTTGGACCCTCCTATGAGCAAAAGAAATGAAGGAGCTTCAGCTCCTTCCCATGCAGTGGGAAAAAATCTCACTTGTCCAGTGCAGTTCCCGCAGCAACAAGTGACACCCACATGCACGCAGTTTTGGACTATGGCTCATTGGCTTGTTCACATATGTAAAATTTTCTATGTCGCCTGCATGAAGCTGGAATCACTCTGGAATCACTAGTAATCGCTAGTCAGCCATACGGCGGTGAATTCGTTCTCGGGCCTCGGGCCTTGTACGCACCAATTCAACGTTTATGTATTCTGAAAATCTTAACGTCTCATCGTGGCCCCGAGGGACATAGCTTAAATGGGTGACCTTGAGGTGTGTTACACACCATGTCACTGGCTCCACTTGCAAGGAGTTATGTTTATGTACCCTAAAGGGCTAGGTTTTATGTACAAGTTGAAGCATATGGAAATGTCACTACATGATGCCATTGAAGCTCTGGACCCTCCTATGAGCAAAAGAAATGAAGGAGCTTCAACTCTTGCCCATGCAGTGGGATTAAATCTCACTCACCCAAAATATTTCATAATGTGGATTTAGCTAAGAAAATTTCACAACATGCTTAAAATTTTGGCGGTATTAGAAAAACACACGCTTCAGTTTTGATTTGTCATTTAGCCACCTTTACATATCATACCACCAAAACTTGAGAATATGTGCATTTGGAAAAGAATGTGTTTGGTTATCGAGGTATTGGGTGGGTCTTTCTTACCTTCTAAAGTAAAGTTGTGCTGCAAAAGGGGGTCACTACCATCTGCATCTTGAAGCATCAATCAAAAAACATATCATGTACTTTAAAAGGACAAGAAGTTCAATGAAAGTTTTGGTTCTCTTTTAGACAGAAAGATAAAACCATCAACAAAAAACATATCATGTACTTTAAAAGACAAGAAGTTGAATGAAAGTTTTGGCTTTCTTTTAGACAGCACTCAGTTACTACAAAAGAGGTTAAATGAGGTAATCGAAAGGTTACGTCGCACTAAGTGATGGGTCCGGAGTTCGAAGCACACATGGGGCTATCCCCACGCACTTGAGTACGGGTTGAGGTCCACCCACAACCTTATGGGTATGCATGATGCCAGGCTGGTGGTAGGCAGCACGGCCGGGGCGGTCCCTTTCGACCTAGCCTGGCTGGGGCCTTGGCCCAGCACATTGATGAGCCATAAGGCAACCGCTGAAACCCAGCACGTCTTGTGGCTAGAGGCTCATTTTTCCAAGTGTACGTAAGGTTTTTATTGTTTTTACCTCAATTAGGGGCCGTCAAGCCGGTCGGACCGGCTAGTGGGCCTGCCTCTCTAGAGGTCAACTCTGTGTGGGTCCGAACCCAGCGGCATATGTTACAAGGACAACACCATGGGGAAGTTGAAGACAAAGGTGTCAGAACATGCATGCATGAATCATGGCAGGTCCTGGTTCAGAAACACAGACCCACTCCATGTGGGGGCTCAGGCCCTGACTGAACCTTTCAATTGGTGGTTATGAAGCGGAGTCATCTTCTGCAGACATCAACACATGAACACATGCAAACAACATTGAGACCTGGTAAAGAACAGGTTGGGAAAAGTTATTGCTGCCGAAGGGAGTCCGGTTCAATAAATCTGGGAGTTGAAGGTCATAAAGTTGATGGAACATCACGAGTTCAAAACTCATTAAGTACGAACGCTGTTATTAGATCTGCAGGCATCAATGAGCTGCCCAGAGACCTATGCCTCACCCTAGTCAATGGCGGAGCCAAGGTAGGGCCTGCTTGGGCCCTGGCTCCACTTTTTTTTTTTAATTTATATATAAATTTTAAAAAAATTCATTTGTTTTATGTAAAAATTTTGAAAAATGATATTTTGGTTCGAGTTAAAATTTAAAAACTCTAATTCAGCGCGCCTTATGAAAAATTTTTGGCTCCGCCCCTGACCCTAGTGATGCATAGTGAGACGTCCGCCTCTGGTTGAAGCATGAGGCGCGCCCTGGCACGAGTTTTCAATTTTTTATTTTAATCTCGTCGATAAGAAGTTGTTTTAAACGTTTGTTTGTTCTTTATTTGTTTTTAACACCCGTTTTTCATAGTCACTCAAGGTTTTTAGTGAAAATTATATTTTAGGAAATTCAAAAATATATATGTAAATTTCAAAAATTGTATTTTAACGTGTACCAAAAACATTGAAAATTTTCTGCTTCTGTTAAAACTTTGGAACTATACAACAAAACATTCATGTTATCTCTATTTGCTCTCCAAAATAGCAACCGGCACGAGTTTTTTTTTATCTCAACGATACCAAGTTGTTTTTAATGTGTTTTTGTTCATTATTTGTTTTTAACGCCCGTTTTTTACACACACACTCTCTCTCCATCTCCCACACCTCTCCTTCACACTTTTGGAGCGGTCTGCTTCCTGCCCTTCCTCTTTTCCTCCGCCTTGCTGACCTCCCACCGCTCGCCCCCCCTTCCTGGCCTCTTTCGTCTTCCGGTGAATACACTTTTTCTTCTTGTTACCTGGCCTCCTTCGGTTCTTCTGTTGCGTCGCTTCCACCCCGATCTCTTTGGTCCCCTGGTCCCTCTCCTCGTGTCGTTGCTTTTGTGTGGCTCCTCTTTAATGGTCACATCAATACCTTTGATCACTTACAACGTCTCGGTATTAGTCTGGCTAACCAATGTCCCCTCTGTCTCGCCGCGGCTGAGTCTCGGGTTCACCTCTTTACCTCTTGTCCTTTCTTCTATAGTGTTCTTGCCTCTGCATGGCCCTCCTTCGTTAACAACCTCCCAAACCCACCATTCATTCGTCTTTTTTTCCTCTTTTGCCCTTCTTCCCACCTGTCTTTCACCTGGGGTCGTGTTTGGAGGTTCTGGCTCATCTCTTTTTGGTGGCGCATTTGGGAAGAGCGCAACAACAGGGTCTTCAGGGACACCTTCTCATCGTCGGAGTCTGTGGCACGCCTTGTGCAGGGAGATGTTCACTTTGCTATTCGGCTACGGCGCCGTCCTTCGTCTACTGCTGGGTGACTCTATTGTTCTGTTTGTCCACTCTCTCTCTATCTCTCTTATTATGTTTTATTGTGATACTAACTTGTATATTCCCTTTTTATTTTGTTTTGCAGCTTGCTTATGTACTTAGGGGACTTCTTGTCCCCAAATTTTGCTATATATTTCCATTTTATCGGCTCTCTCTCTCTCTCTCTCTCTCTCATGTTGCATCTTGCACTCGGACATGGGTTTTAGTGGTTCCTTTGTTTGTTGGTGTCAATGAGAGAGAATCACATATGCAGCACCTTTCAATTTTTTCTACTGTGGTGCTAGGCAGACACATGATCTTTCAAAAATTTTTCTATGCTCTCTTTTGCATGATTCATATTTATGGATTCCGAAAGAGCGGAGCCAAAAACTCTTAGTCAAGGGGAACTAATTTTTAAGATGCATCAATATATAAATGAAAGAATTTGCTCAAAAATGTCAATATGAAAACATAAAGTTTTTTTGGGTGTGGGCAACTGCCCACACATAACCCACACCTCCCTCTGCCCTGATGGGTTCCCAATACTCAACCCTTGCCTTCTCTCCCAATTCAATTAGGTGGATGTCCATTATGTTATCATATCAATAAGGGGTACTTTATCTATTTCCATGCTTGTGCACCTTACTTGAAGAAATTTAAGTTGCTATGAAAGGAAAACATTGGACCCCTTTGAAATGTTTTAATATTTCTTGATAATACCAAATCCTGAATTAAGATTTTATATATATATATATATACACACACACACACACACTTCAGAAATTAAGATTTTATATATATATATATATATATATATATATATATACACACACACACACTTCAGAGGGAGTTTTTGGAGAATTTTGATGGATAATACCTCAAAAGCTTTTCATGGTAAAAAAAAAAATTGAATAAGGTGCCGATGAATTTGATCAACTTTGTGTGCTCCTGAGTCACGAAGCAACCCTGAACTCCGAAACAGAGAAAGCTTCGGCCTTTTTCGGGCGGCTTCCACTCACCAAACAAGACATTGACTCCTACCTCAATCTGAATTTCTTACACAAGATCAAACAGTCGGTCCAATCCCTTGAAGGGCCTTGGATTTGGTTTCACGGGCCGTCTGATAAAAAGAACATTCCTTGAACTTGAAACACATGGTTTTTGTTACGGGGAAGTCTTGCAGTTGTGGATGTTATTTCTAGATTTCACACTCAAACAAGGACATGATCACACCATGTTTCTTGAAACGTCCTTTCTAGAAAAACTGTGTCCTTATCAAAGCTAAGTTCAGTCTCATGATCTAAAATATTAAGTTGAAGTCTTATTAGTGAGGGGATCCTGTTTCCTTAACCCAAATAAATGGAATCTCTCACCCCAGTAATGGAAACTTTTTATCCATTGACATCCCTAAGAAATGCGTTTGATGTGAGACAGAACATCATGTTCACGGAACACGACATCAACATGAAAAAGAAAGGATTTTTTTTCCTTTTCCAAACACATCAAATATTTAACTTTTGTAATTCAAACTATTATACCGAAAATATTTTTAATAATGCTTTGCTCATAGGAACAAGTTTAATTTAAATATTACCCCTCTTAAAAGAGTGGAAGATGCTAAGAGAATCACCCATAAAAACACTGCTGCTACCAATCATATTTTATATGTGAAGAAATGTGGGCACTTAAAAAAAAACAAAAAAAAAAAACCTAAAATATCTTCAACTGCGACGTAACATGTCAGACGTACAGTGTCAAACAAATTCAGTTCCTACTAAGAAAGAAAACAGATACATCGAATGATGCAAACTCGGGATGCATGCTCCGTGGTTCGGATACAAGTTCAAATATGTAATGGATCGGGTACAAATCTATGTAGGCCAAGTACAAACGGGTCAGAAAAATTCAGGTTTTCCTACTCTTGAGTGTCAACACCGAGCGGTATTCGATAAAGCACACATCCGATAAAGTTGGACACCATAATTTCCCGTATCCATGGGTCTCAAAACCGGGTACAGGTCAGATGTAACCAGTTCAAACCTATAACTCAAGGATCCAATCCAGATTCTCATTTAATTCAATTGGAGGAAACACAAAAAAGATGTAATATATAAACGACAATCACTTTACGTGAATTATAGAACAAGTGAAGCCAAAATTTATCAAGACCTGAAGTACTAAGCAAAGTCCTAAAGCTGTGAGGAACACAACACCAAAAAATTTTACACAAACACAGAAGGTGGGCCTCCTCCGGAAAACCTTCAATTGCGTCTAAATCAACTCTGTCAAAATAACTCAATGAACGGATAACTCACAAACAACAATCAATCCTCATCCATGGCAGCAGGTGCATCTCTCTTCGGGCCACCAGCTTGTTTTGCCATTATTATCTGCAATGGAGAGATGAGTAGATTATAAACCCACCTACAGAACTGCTTGGCTGCATGTAAATGCATGAGAGAGAGAGAGAGAGACCTGGTCGACCCTAAGAACCGTGCAGGCAGCATCAGCCGCAAATTTGAGAGCAAAGAACCTATAAGAAAAGCCAAAAGAGACCATCAGAATTTACAGAACCAATCATGATAAAGGAAAGAAGCACGAGCATCAATATTACGACTCATCAACCTCTGTTGATTGTGGACCGTGTTTTACAATTTTGGAGCACCAGAAAGTTGACAATTTTTTGTTTTCCATACACGAGTAAATGCACTGCGTTACAAAGCCATTACGACTATCTCGTTCTTCATGGCCAGTCCATTAATGGTAAGCAAGAGAATATACACACAACTTTTCCCTAAACAAAAACTTTTGAAAATACCTCTTATTCCTCTTCACAATCAGTATCTAGGCGCACTCCTGACCTATATTTAGTTTATTAAGCTTCAATAGGAAGCACCATAGGCCCAAAGTTCACCAATTCTAACTCGAAAATAACCACCATTTATAGTTGGCACACCATTGCCAGATTGCGACTTGCGACTTCTGACTGGAAAAAATACAAAATTCATAGTTGGAGTCGATTCCAATCAGGAGAAACAGATGAACAGGTAGCCACAACCTCAAAAACTCCACGAGTTGAGAAATGGCAGTAGAATGAGTTTTCGTTAGTAACAATAAGCAATGTATTCTGCAAACATTTCTCACCACCTCACTACCATAATAGTCCGATAATACTTGAGAGTGTGTTCACAAAGTAATCCAGGTCAATCATAACGGACAAATTGTGTAAAGGACAAATAATCATTCCAAGCAAAAGCAATCAGTATAACATACAACAGCTTTAGAACAATAATGATGAAATCTTTCAAATGCACTCAATTGAAGATCAAAAGAAAAAGGCACAAGGTACAGAAAGTGGCAAGCTTGATGAACGAATCAACAACTTGAATAAGTAACTCACTTTGTGACATAAAGGTCCCAAATGTTCCTGGCCTCTATATCTCTGCAAGCACCCTCCTCCAGGTCAATTCCCACTCTGACATTTCCAGCCGCATGCTCGGCATAAAGAGAAGAAATAATCTCCATTGCATTGAGTCCACCATTCTCAGCCAAGGTCTTAGGAACCATTTCAAAGCTTTCTGCAAATTTTGCGATGGCATATTGATCCAACCTTCAAAAAACCAAAACAATAAGAAACGAAATAGCAGTAGAAAACCAAAAGTTCATAAGAATGGCTAAACAAGACCAAAGTAGTCTTTCATATAAAAACTAAATGCCACATACTATAGTTTTAACAAATCTATAGCCTATAGAATCAGATTAATGTCACACCAAGTCAGATAAGTGTCACTGCATAAGGAAAACCAAACAAAAGTATCAGCCTTTGTGTTTCTTTAAGGTATGAATACTACCTAACAATGACCAAATTTTTCTAGTCAAACTGAGTAGCAATATAAATATGAACTGTCGGCACTTGGAGCACTGTGGTAGTAGCCTGCTACCTTGTACTCACTTAACCAGCAAAAGAAACACTCATGCACCCAAGAGGAACCATGTTTTCCCTTAAGGATTTTCACCCCCAAAGCCTCTATTATTTCATGTGTTAGGGCATAATCGAGTCCTCTCCATATGTATATAACACTTTCAGGTCTGTACTTGGCACATATATAATGGTGCCAGCTTTTGCGAACAGCTCTAAGTAAATAGAAAGTAATAAGTCTAAACAAGTACAAGGTAACAGCCCAAAAAGCCAGCCTCCAATCAATTAAGAGGCGGTTCCAGAATATATGGATTTCACAACCCAACTGTCCATAAAGCACTACAGGAAATGCCCTAAATTATCATGATCTAGTAAACTAAAAGGTGAAAAAGTTCAATAGTGTATAAGTTACCCAGTTTCTTTAAAAGAAAACTCCTTTATTCTTCTTGCCAACTCAATTTCAGTAGCTGCAGCCCCCGGAACAATGCGACTATCCCTGCACATTGCCTGAGAAAAACATAAACAGAAGTCAAATAAAGCCTCAAATGTGAAAAAGTGTCAGCGAATACTGCCAAACTACCTTATATGTATTCACACCATCATCCACTGCTCTTTCAAGATCATCCAAGATGCTCTCGGTACTTCCTCGCAACACAACCGTTGAAACGAAATTTCCACCCTCTTCATTTTTCACAATAGTAACCTTGATGTCTCAAGAAATATGACATGTCATTTTTTGAACGAAGAGAGAACACATTGGAACAAGATATAAGAAACAAAGACATGCTAAACGCCCGTACCCGTGTACCACCAATTTCTTCAACAGAAACTGAGTCAGCATATCCTAGTTCATCTGCATTTGGCGTGCTAAGCTTCAACTGTGACAAAAATTACACAACCATGACTATTGAGCCAGAGATAATGATTCTGTATTTTACATCTACATGCTCAAATGGCTAAGAGAACTTGCAATTATAACTTTCTAAAATAAAAGAATTTGAACGTCTTATCCAAAAAGTGTTAGGATCACACTGCTCAGAGAACGTCATCAGTATAGCACATGAAACACCCTCAAAAAGAACAAATGTGATCAAACATGCTAAAGAAACTTACAAGTGCTACAGCACCAGTGGTACGGCAAAATCTCCTGAGTTCAAATTTTGAGCTTATTTTCAGAACCATGAGCCTGTTTGCGCATAAAAGACACAAATACCATTAAGATCAAAAAATTAGTGACAAAGGCAGTATATGCACAATCATCCAGAGCTCAACCTAATTTCAGTTTGTATTATTAACGATATTGCCAAAAATTAGCACAATAATGTGACTTACATGCAAACACTAAAACAAAGTGATAAACTGAAACCACACTTATTCTGGATATGGATACCCATGAAGTTGGTACACTCAAAAGAGTAAAGTTGCCACGAGAAATAACAGGGCAAATTTTGACATTCATATTCATAGAGAAACACCAAAAGTATCAAATGCCAAGAAGTGTCTGTTCAAGCACTAAAGATGTTCCATGAACATTTTCTCCAATTTATAAAATAATTCGATTGAAATATCAAATCCATATAAAGGACATATTGCTCTTGCAAAGTCTGTTTATTGTTTTTCTTTCTTTTTCACTTAAGGATTTTTCTGTCCTTACTCAACCTGCAGAAATCCAAACTTAAGATCCCATTTGAGGTTCAGTAAGGGAGCAAAAAAGAATCCATAGCAAATTCTCCCTGGAATGTTGAAATTTTGATTTTTCTCAACTGTTCACTTAAATATGCATAGCAACAAAAAAGGAAAATTGCATGTGGCTGCAGAGAAAGCAATATCAAGAATGGTTCTCAAAAGGGCACTACGACCACATGCGGCCTTCTACTGTTTGGAACACCATATTCTTCAGTTCAATAAAGATTGAACTAAAGAGCATTTTGACAGAATAAAGCAAAAATATTGATCATGTAATCAAATAATAAAATGTGTCAAAAGGATGATACAGATGAGCTTACTTGTAACGTTCACAGAAATGCAATGCCATATCTCCAACTGCTGCACCACTAACAATAACTTTGGCACCAGAATCAGCAACTGATTTAATGAGCTCTTCAACTTTAGCTTCCTCAGTTTTTGCATAGTTCTCTAACTGCAAAAGTATACACGATTTCAGCTTTTCAGACCACAATCAACTCCATGGAGATGACGGCAAAGGGAACAAACTAAGGAATTGATGGATAATGTTACCACTAAAAAAGAAAAACAATTGCCAATAGAAGAATCCAAGGGACTATCCACATTGTCAGCCAAGCAATTAGTTAGATGAATGGTCCATATCCACGTAGTTGATAGGACCCTAGACCACGGACTAATCAACCACCCATGTTAACTAGTCCCTACTAGTCAGTGAGTGACTGATAGGTTCTTGGGTCAGTCCTACATTTGGTTACTGCATTTATCCTCTGCCATAAAAAAAAAAAAAAAAAATCAAATCCCTTCCTTTTGAAATGTCTTTTCACTGTATATAATAATATGTTTTAATGTTTCACCGACTATGACTGATTGAAACTGATTAGACCTGACTAGTCCTTACTAGTCTACTCAGGTCCTTGACCAAATTGTGTCCATGTTTCGATTGACAACTTAGGAAGCTACATATAGAATCAGACCTTAAGGCTTGAACATCAAGAACAGAAAGAAAAATTAGATCACATCCAACTGAATAAGAACAAAAATATATCTTGAATTAGAAAGTAAAGAAGTTCAAGCATCCTTAGCACCAAGACACTTCATAATACATTAAAAAAAAAAACCAATTGCTGAACCAGATGTTTACATCTAAAGTGTAAATTTTAAAATAGAAAAGCAACATATCTGCAAATCTTGGTAACATGCACAGTTACTCAACACCCACGTTGAAGAAACCACATGTAATCATATTTATTATTACCTGCTCAGCACTTCGAATAAGAACAGTTCCTTTTGTTTCAGTCGCAGATGTGTCTACACCTCCCGAGAAAACTGCAACCTACAAAAAAACATGGTCTAGAGGTTAACAGTTCACAGATATCAGTCCATTAATGCCCTGCGACCTACTGACCTAGCAACTTGTCATAGATAAACACTACAGGAAGTACTTCCAACATGACTACATTGGCGAACCTTCATAACAGATAAAAGAGGCATAAATTTGATGTTTAGATGGGATGGTTGGAGAAGAGTCCTTGGGGGTTTCAAAATGGCTACATATAGGTATAGAAAACAAAGAACGACACAAACACAACAAATCACTTCAAAATATAACTTCAGATGGTAGACTTACTTTAGCTTTTTCGATTCTTTTGATGGTTCCAACAGCATCATTCTTTAAAACCATGCCACGGACAACAGTGCTATTGTGCAAACCTCCACCAACAAGCTTTGCAACTCGAACGTTATCCACATTAAAATTCACCGGGTTCTTGGGGCAAACCTGGATGCATGCCTGAAAAGCAAATTGATTGCAATAAGGCAACCAGACATGGAAGTAAATCTAACTAGATTACCAACAAATGCAAAGCATTTTGAAGCTCACATCAGCAATGAGTGGGGACAACACATCCTCCTGACCAAATTGCTTGCTAGCAACAGCAGCTTTAATTCGAGAAACAACTTCATCCTTGTTTCGCACATTCATTGTTTCTGAACCCTTCTCAACCAACTCATTCAGAACTTCAACTGTCTGAAAATAAAAAAAATGTCACACAAAAATTTAGCATAACGACTGAAGAATAATGAAATAGAAAAAAAAAATATGCAACCTTATCAATAGCTTTAGTATAGCCACTAATGATTTCACTAGGATGTAATCCTGTTCGGATCAGCTCCTCCGCATTCTGGAGAAGCTCCCCTGCAAATGATATTGTAAGATTTGCCCCATCACCTATTTCCTCTTGTTGTGCTTTTCCAGCCAAGACTAGAATCTTTGCAGCAGGATGTTGAACCTCAAGTTCATTCACAATTGTTGCAGCATCATTTGTAATAAAAAGTTTGTCCAAATGATTAATAACCATTTTATTCATGCCTGTACATGGTCAATGCACATCAAACTGTGGTCAGATACCTAATCAGAATAATACACTTGAAGTGATAAGCCTAAAAAGAACATGCCATGTTCCCAACTTATAGTATCGAGCAATACGTTCAAGTAAGTTTTGAAAACACAGCAAAAAAACCATTCGGAGACCGTCTAGGTTTACCCCAACATTTATAACCACATGCATTGTATTACAATTCTATGCACGAGTAACACTAAAGAAAGAAAATTTTCATGCACTCGGTTCATTATTTTGTTTCTCCGCTACTTCAGATATCCAGCGATAAGTACGGCAATTTGTTTCCATCGACTTCCTGATAAGATTCTTATTCCAGGATAGTGAATATTTGTCCGTAGATAACGAATCCGACCATAAAACCTGTTACTTGGACCTACAAGTCATTCCTAGATAATCAGAGGCTACGCCTGTCAGCATGAGAAAAGCAGGATGACCGCTAAATAGCCCACCTTATCACGTTAAAGTTCTAGATGAAAATGCACATCGTCAAATTTTTGTTCCAAATGGAAAGTGTAGGTTAAACAACACAACCGTATCCCAATAGTAGCACCATAAAAATAAGCACAAATTTTCCAACTAACCAAGTCATCCCCACAAATTATTCATTTTGACAAAGCCTAAGTTAACGTGACCGCTGAGAGCCAAAGCAACAATAGCCCTTCTGTTTTCGCCTTTCAACCAAACCAAATATGTCAAGTGCACACTCAAAGAAAACAAAACATTGCCAGCAATAAGAACAAAACACGGACCTTCACAATCACTTAATGGAAGAAGCCAACAACGCTCAAATTAAGAACCAATCCCACATGCTTTAGCATAATGACCAACGGATCACAGGACAAAAACTAAACACCTTTATCAACCGAAACAAGCTAAAACCCCAAAAGTGCACCAGAATCGTCTTTCTCCGTACATTCACTACACTACTGAAACTCCAAAATCCATGACACAGCATGAGACAAAGCAAGGATCTTTCCGCATCATATGGATCAAATACCTAGAAACCGAAACTTGGGCATCCAACCAAGCTTCAAAAGGGAACCGAAAAGCGCAATAGGAGCCATCAAATGGACGAAACATCAAAATGGGAGACAGAACATGAGATGTGCTGACCATTAGGACCAAGAGAGGTTCGAGTAATGGTGGAAAGCTGCTTGCAGGCGTCGATGTTCTTGAGGACGGCCTCGTCGAGCCCCGAAAGGTGCCTGTGGCCTTCCTTGAGCATCGCCTGGATGCCATAGGGCTGGAACTGGTACACCATCTCTGCGGAACCCTAGAAATGGAGGCACTCTCACTCTCTCCCGTGTCTCCTTTTTCCCTCCTTTGCACGAAGAAGGCGGCAACGACTAGTAAGGGATGCAAGAACGACGGTACCCGAACCTTATGTGAGGTGCTAACCGGACCGATCTAAAATAGATTCGAAGTCCTTAGACCCATATCCTGTTCAAATGGGCGGTACGAAGTCCGGTTTGGATGTACGATATGAAATCCAGATCCAGATCAAACCTGAATTCGTAGTATGAACAAGGTATAAATCATTTTCTTTCTTTCTTTTTCTATTGAAGGTGCTTAATTAAAGATGAGCTCTACAACCTGTAATATATATATATATATATATATATATATATATATATATATATATATATATATATATATATATATATATATATATATATATATATAAGTAACACAAATAATAAATAATGCCTCTTAATTTATGTTGTTTATTCATTTCTTTTGCCTTTGCTCAAATTAGAAACTACCGTCTAACTTTTTGCTAAAATGGGCACTCAATGTCTGAAAAAGAAATTGTCAAAGATGTATGCTTGTTTGATTGTCTTTCAATGCTAGGGGTGTCAGACAAATCGGATTCAAATTGGATGTACTTTGTACCATGTCCAGTTTTTCTGGAGATTCTTACATTCAAATTTGAATACGAACGAAGAAAATTCTTATACCTATTTGAGTCCAAAACTGAATTCATAAACCTGAAACTGTTTTCTAGATTAACATATGAATGAATCTGGCTAAACCGTATTATTAGCATTGACGTATTTATTTAAAACTATATCTATCTGAATCCAATTGGATATTGATACGGGCCTGCCTAGGAGCCCGTCGGGACAGGACACGGGTGATGCCGAGAGACAGCGTCCTATCAGATACTTACTTAGATTTGGATCGAAATTTTATTTGATGTTATTTCTGAAATCTGAATTTGATCTGATTTCTTAATCAGATGTCTAAATATTTTCCATATTTGACTTCTTTAAGTGGTTCCGTTAATTTATTGACATCACTATTCAGTATTTTGATATAGCATTGCTAGTTGAACCAACTACTATTAGATCACTAATTGTCTGCAATTCAAATTTTGTGGGTGTCAACTTCTTGCCCAAATCAATTCAAATTGGTTTCTTAGTCCAATTTTCTTAGTGTTCAGTGCTCACTGTTTCATAGCAATAAGTATTTTAACATGTAATTGTGCCTTTGATGTCAACTTCCCTCATTTCTATTGCATGTATTTCTTTTTTGTAACTGCATAACGCATTAACTAATAGGTAATAATAAGTCAATTCTATAATGTACAACATCTTAAGAGGTTGTTTGACAGCAGAGACACTTTGTAAATGTCTTGTAAATCTGCTTCAAGTATTGAAACAAGTTCATGGCACACTACAATTGTTGTCTTATATACTTGCCTTCTTCTATGCGGCAGATTTATGAGATACTCACTAAGGTAGTGTTTGATAGCCCGGTATTCTATCGTAGCAGTGGAATAATTATTCAAATTTTTAAAAAAAATTCAGCATATCAAACGCAGATTTATATTTTCGACCGTTGAGGTCGATTCCGGAATTATGTTTTCAGAATTTTTTTTCGGACCGTTAGCTGCCTCTTCCCTCACTCTTTAAGTGTTCCTCCTGCCAAACTACCCATAAGAGGCACTCAGCCCTAACGGATTGTTATTGTTCCATGAATTTGCCCTAAATGTTGGGACTTGTTCAAATAACTATGCGTTGCAGTGTATTGTAATATGGATCTAAACTTCGCATTCTAGTGTTATGTGTTCTATGAACTTATCCAGATTTGTACCTACTAAATAATCTATCATATTACAAGCATGTGGATAAAAACCATTATATCAGTTGTATGTTATGAAAACATTATGGGGTTTATAAGAACCTTACAACATGTCACGATTGCCATTTAATTCATTGTGAACTACACCCCCCCCCCTCTCTCTCTCTCTCTCTTTGTATAAGAGTAAATTTTTTTTAATAACATAATAACATCATGCTTGTGTATACTTTAATATAGAAAAATAACACTTACAATGCAAACTCCCAAAATAATCACAAAAATATTTCGTAGCCCTAATCACATTTATTGTAAAAATTGAGATGACATGAACAACGACATGAATGAAAATGAAATGAAAAATGAAATGTGCAACCTGAGAAGGAGAGCGAGAGCGCGCTGTGACAGCCCTTGTGTGCTGGAGCTTTGCAGTGGCTGATTGACAAGAGGAACAAAGAGAAAGATGTGTTTATTAAAAAAGAAGGTGTGATAAAAAGATGGTTGTCAGAAAGTAAGCTTAGGCATCGGGTTGGCCAGGCTTAGAAGGAGTGGGGCTCCCGACACCCGAAACTATGGCTCGAGTATGACACTTAAAACTTAGGTGGACTCGTTTTGATTAAATTAAAAATATATTTTTAATATAAAATAAAATATAAATAAAATTAATCGTAATAAAATATTATAATTATATATAAAAATCAATAAAAATATATATTAAAAAAATCTTATCAAACCAAACCAAGCTTAATGGGGCTCACTCCAACCCGATACCATTTTTTTTTTTTTAGGCCCGAGTTAGGTTGGGTACCCAATACCCATCTCAACTACACGCCCAAAATGTTATTGGATAAAAACATTGAGAAAAATGTCATATTGTAAAAGAATAAAAGATAAAAGAGAGTCATATATTTGAATGTTGGGTTTTTTCAAACCGGCAGCAATTTATAATTTCTTCTTTTTACATTTAAATGAGTATGAGAAATTTTAGCAAATTAATATATAAATTAAATTATATAAGGTTTATACGTATACAAGAAAGAATTGAGTTAAACTAATCTTATTTCGATTCGTTTTTTTTTTTTAATAGAGAATTACCAAGTATAAAGTGAGGGACATTGAATGTGAAAAAAATACAAAGAAGTAAATAAATAAACAACAAGTAACTAGAAAAAGTCAAAGAGAGAAAGGTTGAGGAAAAAAAGCAATAAAAAACTGAACTACTGATTATTATATAGAAAAAGTGCTGCTAGCTACTTGGCTCGCTGAGCTAGTTTGTCATGTTCTTTATATTAAATTCCTCGACCTCTCCCCCATTCTACTGCTTTGTATGATTGTATCTGAACCTGTTTTACGGCCTTGTTCATGTGAAGCCCATCATGGTTGGAACTTGAAACTTGTCTTTTGCCATCAATGGTGAGGCACGCATGTATATCTTTGGCTCAATCTTCCACGACTCCTGAGAGGCAAAAGGGCCTTCCTCCCTCTCCAAACGCCACACTCCTCTCCTACGATTTAGCATTCATCAACCGCCGCCTCATTTCCGCTGCTCTCTCGTTCCTTTCCTCTATCGCTCTCTTGTTCCTCTCCTCTTTCCCCAACGTCGCCGGCTTGCAGCCCCAGGTGAGCCCTATGATAGTCTCTGTCGCTCTCTCACACGCACGTTCTGTCGATAACCCATCTCTCTTTACTCTCTCTTCACACGCAGGCCTTCAGGTACCGTCTTCAACAGGAAATTTGGGTTTATCCCTCTTGGCTGCTCCTTTACTCAGGTATTCCTCTCACGATTCCTCCTTTTTTCACTTCTATCATGCTCTGTTTGGTGGGTGCCTGCTATGCTCTGTTATGTGTTCAACGGTTACTGCTACATATGAGTGTGTTTGAGTAGGAGACACTCTATAATGGTAAAATGGTCGTTAATATGAGGGTTTTTCACCTGCATGCGCTTCAATGGGATCCTTCGTGGGTAACTATGAGTTTTCGTTTCTGTCCATGTTAGTCCAATTTGAAAGAAAACAGTGTTGATGGCGATTGTCTCTTCGTAGTTCTTATCTGGTTTTTTGAAGCAGTAAACTGGATGTTTTGGGATCAACTTTATATTGCAGAATCCATTTGGGCGATTGTGTTCGTGTGCTCTGGAATATAAAGCCAAGCCAGCTGAGAACTCGTTTTTTTTTTTTTCTGTCTGTAATTTTGAATAATTTTTTAGTCATTAGACCATCTCTCTACCAAATACAAGCTGCTGGATGACTTCTAAGTTCACCAAAATTTTCTTTCTCAACGTTCTTCTGTTGTTATAAGTGACTTAATTCCCACCTATTTCTAATGGTTAGACCAGTTCTATGGAGGATATGGAGACATGGATAAGTTGAAAACTTTGAGGCACTTTGAGACAATTTACTCTCTTTCCCCGCCATGTCTGCCGTTCTCCTGCGTCATGTTGTATATCAGCCCTCTCTCTTTCTCCGCCACTCCCTCTTCTCTTCCTACTCTTCACTGGACCAACTAAAGCTCCAAAACACGGCAAAATTTTCAAGTTTCTGTGCCGTTAGAGCCTCCCCATTTACGGAGAAGCATTCAATCGAGAGGTACCAACGAGATGCATGGCTGTACCAACAGCCAATCCCGCAAGGCTCGTTGTCTCTTCATTGCGATTCGGATTCCATTAGGGAGAACGACATAGCCCTACAACTCCCCGAGTTGAAGAAGCTGCTGGAGGAGCTCAAACAGAGGCGCAGCGACGCTGCCAATGGGGCGGATGGAAGGGGGCCCGGGAACGTCTTCTTGGTGGGAACGGGGCCGGGCGATCCGGAGCTTCTGACGGTGAAGGCGATGAATGCCATACAGGCGGCTGATCTAGTCCTCTATGATCGTCTGGTTTCTAATGATATAATGGATTTGGTTAGCTCTGACGCCAGGCTGCTGTATGTTGGGAAGACGGCTGGTTATCATAGTAGAACTCAGGTAAGGACTCGAAAGAAGTTTACATATTTGCTTCGTTAAGATTGGTTTTAGGTGGCTTTTGGTTGGCGTTTGGTGGCGGTTGTATTAAATGAGTGGTTTTGGCGGTGTAGGAGGAGATACATGAGTTGCTGCTGAGTTTTGCTGAGGCAGGAGCTAATGTGGTGAGGCTAAAAGGAGGGGATCCTTTGGTATGATTCTGTTCTTTTAAGAGTAATTGCAATTATTTGTTCGTTGGTGAACATATGAGCTTGATATTTGATAAAATGGACAAGTGCAAACTCTATAAGGTGGTAGGATTTTACTCATGATTCTCTTTACCTGAAATTGATTTCTTTCTAATTCCCTTATCATTTCATCTTGCAGTCACTCGTGCATGTTGGAAAGTTTCTATTGTTTGATCTAAAATGTAATAGACTATGTGGCTTGCTATTAGTTTGTCACTAGACGATTGGTTGCTTTTTTATCTGCTGCCACAATTATGTAGAAGCATTGTTATCTGCGTCTGACTAAAAACTTTTTTCTTCTGGGCTACTCTTGGACTGTCAAAAGCGTTATAGATGTGGACTCATCTTTGCATTGAACAGGTCTTTGGTAGGGGAGGAGAGGAGATGGATTTTTTGCAAAGGCAAGGAATTCATGTGAAGGTTATTCCAGGTACAGCTTGGATTTGTTGATTTCAATTAATGCTTTCCGGAACTGTCATGAGCATATCAGTAGAGCATTCTGTTTCAAGGAAACCATTCTAGTGATAAAACCAGTGTGTCTAGTTTATTGGATTTTTTGGCCAATTGAAGGGAAACCCAGGCTCGGATCCTGTTGGAGCAGCAGAACTTAGTGTGCCTTCTCAACCCAGATTGTCGACCTATAGCATCAGATTGCTTAAGAGGTAACATCCATGAGATTTGAACACACAGAGTAGGAGAACTATGTCTTTGTCCGAATCCAAACAATAGTAGCACAACCAATTTCTAACAGTTCTCTGATTGTGTGAGGTCTGGGGTCTACATTTGGTGTAGGGTGTATTGACTCTTGAAAAAGGTTCTAGCAAATGTGCCCAGCGTATCACTTGCATGAACTCTATTTTATTCACTTCAAAATTTTGTTGAATAAATTTTACGAAGATAATGGTGGTGCAGGTATTACCGCTGCTTCTGGGATAGCAGCAGAATTGGGGATTCCATTGACACATCGAGGTATTGCTAACAGGTAAGCTCAGTTTACGATATTTTGATTATTACAAAATGAATTCTCTTTTCTACCAATTACACCCCTTTTTACTGTTGAACCTTTGCCACTTTTGTTAATGTGATGTGCAATAATATGGTTACCTGTGTTTCAACCACCTGACATCACATTTCTTGCCGACCTTCGCTTCATAACCTTGTATAGTTGTCACCTTAATTGTTTGATAAAAAACACTATCAGAAACTTGGCTTGTGGTGCTATTGATGTGGACGTAGTAACCAGTTCAGCGGTTTAGAAAGCGACCCTATTTATAATTGAGAATTTGTTCTTTACCACCATAAAAACGTGCTTCATCTGAAACATCTGCTCTGCCCCTAGTTGTGTGTTTTCTATGTTCAATCTTCCCATATTTGGAAAAGAGCATGTATTTATCTTGGGTATCCAAAGTTCTAACTTCTTCATGCCTTTGGCAATTGGAGCCTGAGACTCTGATCTGTAGGTTCTTAGTTTTACTCCCCTGTTGAAATTCGAACCTTTGTGTCTGGCTGGTCACATGATAGTTGAGATCGTAGATAAGTATGATCTCTGACCACTAGTGCTATCTACCATCTTCCTAACCAGGGATAAATGAAATGGATTTTGCTTTCTTGGACAATGTGCTGCTTGTATTATTGTGTACGTGTTGTGGGAATGGCAGCAGGTATAGAGAATTATTGAGTAGATTTACGTTTGATACTGAATGGCTTCAACATTGTTTCAGTTGGAAAATTTTAATATAATCTAGAGTTGGCCTCTGCAATTGAAACTTCAAGTCCTTTCTAGTCTATTAATGTAAGCTTTTCGTTTAGGCATTTCCTCAAGTTCCAAATTTTATTGAGATTTTAATTATTCCATTAATCGAGTTCAAATGGTCTAATTCATGTAACTTTCTGCTGCAAGCATTGCTGAGTTCCTATTTGTAATATATGGTTTAATTTGCAATTCTCTATGGAGCTAGTGAATTCTCTGCTTCTGCTTTAACAAAGTTCTGCTGCTAATAATCATGTTAGTGGACAAGCTATCTCCCTTCTGCTGAGTGCTAGAAAATTTGGTTATTACTATGGCAACCGATCTTATGCTTATACACTGATATTTCCTTCATTGAAGTGTCCAATTTTTAACAGGGCACTCCAGAAAAGGAGGAACAGATCCCTTGTTTGTAGCAGACCATGCTGCTGATCCCGACTCGACATTGATTGTATACATGGGGTTGTCCACTCTACCATCGACTGTTATGAAGCTGATGTCCAATGGCTTGGATCCGAGCACTCCGTCAGCCGCAATAGAGAGAGGAACTACACCTCACCAAAGGATGGTATGTTGAGTACTTCTCTTTCTAATAAAGGCCTTCATTGGGCTGAATATTTTTTTCTCATCATAAAACATCGTCCTCAAACTTCCTATGATACACCTCTTTCTGTCATCAGGCCTGTCGGTTTGCTCAGTTAAACCCTTCTGATGTGCAAGTACTTCTGTCTTCTACTAGAAGTCTAGAACCAACATGCAGGTAGAACTAACATGCAGGTTGCTCATTGTCTAGGTATTTGCTGAACTGAAAAATCTTGTGGACGAGGTCAAGGCCGCAGACTTGGTTTCACCAACGCTGATCATAATTGGGAAGGTGGTGGCACTTTCACCATACTGGCCATTCTGTTCTATTGAGCAACCTGTTCTTGCAGACCAACAGAATCAGCCGCTGGGATTATGTTAGAGAGCGATGTTGCTTCATGTTTCCATGATTTCATTCATTGGGACCCTTTTACAAAATGAAGGGTGGTGGTTTGCGGGTCTTTCGTTCTTGTGCTGTCCAACTTTTTTCCAAGAGATAGGCGAACAGTGAGACTCGGGTGATCTGTAAAGCATTTAGTGCATGCTGCATGAAGTCCATTGTATGTGATTTCAGTGGCCTATCATATGTTGGCAAAAGTTGGCTCAGATGGGCAACTTCATATTGGTAATTTGGTACCAAGAGTTGTATTTTTCAAATTATGTTTATAGATTCACCGGAAATTTTGATGCATAAGGAGGTTCTGGCTTTAAAAGTCGTCCTCATCTTGTAGCACTTATCACTGTAAGATTATTACAGGTGCTCCTTAAACCCGATTTCGTTGGGTTCTTTAATTACTTGGAACTGTGTGTGTGACTGTGTTGTAGGTTGCATGTAACCGATCATCTTATTATGGAATTACAATTACTGTTTTCTATGGTCTTGCGCTCTTATGCAGAATCGTAAATTCCATTTTGTTTGAGAATGAATTCCACCGAATTGTACGGGAAACAGGGAAAAAGCTTATTGATCGTTTGGTAAATGTGTTTACTATTTCATGATTCTGCTTTAAAAAATAAATTAAATTCATGAAACACTTGTGATGATTTTCTTTAAGGGCCCATTTGATGGGCTAGAAAAATCCTGTAGCTCAGGAAAAAAAAATCAATTTTTTAAAATTTTTCCGGTTTATCAAACGCGGAAATGTTTTTTTGCCTGTTGAAGGCGTTTCTGGAAAAAAATTTCCGGAAACATCTTTCCACCGCGAGAGGTGGAGAAATGTTTCTGGAAATATTTTTTTGCCCGTTAGGGCACGCGAAGGCGTCTCCTCGTGCTCAGCTTGTCCTCAGCTGGTTCACCCCACCCGCCAGACAGAGGAATGCTGCTCCTGCTGCTGCTGCCTTCTCTCGCTGCTGCTGCTGCCTCGGACTCATCCGTCGTTCCTCTCGCCCTCTCACTCTCCTGCTGTGTAAGTAATCATTTCTTTCTGTCTCTCTCCCCTTCCTATCCGCGTCTCTCTCTCTTTTCTCTCTGTCGATGGACGTCGATCCACTCGAGCTGTGCTGTATAAATAGCCATGCGAAGAGATGGTATCCCCATCGAAGGAATTCGACTGTGGAGCAGGAATTGAGAGCTCTTCTTTCTTTCCTATCTCTGTCTCTGTTCACTCTTTTGTTGTTGTTGTTGTACTCTTGCTCTCCTACCTTTCTCTTGTTCTCCCTTTTGTTGGGGTGTTGAAGGGAAATGGCTACCGCTGGTCAAGTCATTTGTTGCAAAGGTAACAGGAAGCTATTTCATATGAAAGTGTTTCATCCCATTTCTTTGTCCCCACAACTCTCTCTCTCTCCTTTCTGCTGATGGATGGTCGAGGGATGATCCAATTTTTGTTGGTATGCTATTTCATGAATTCGGGGATTCTGACAGAAAACCCATGTTTCCTTTCTGGAAGATGTAAATGAAAAGTTGCAAAATTTGCTGTTTGCTTTTTTCCTTGTTTGGTTGCCAACATATTGGTGAGTTTGGAAGTTTAGAATGTCTCCAGGAAAAAGGGAAAACGTACTTGACAAAATCTCCTTCTCCTGATCTTTATCATATTATGTAATGTATTACTTTTTAACTGGACTAAAACGCTTCTTTCCTGGATGCTCACTTCTTACTTGATAGAAGACCACTTAATTGTTATTAACCCATTGAAGCGTTTTGTCACTTGTTGGTGATTGCAGAAAGGACCAATTGTGGGGTTGACAGGAGTGTTGAGTGCACAGGGAACATCAATGCCATGATATCAGCCTTTGAATGTGTTCATGATGTGAGTGGTGTCCTACACATTCTTGCATTTCTGAGATCTGATTGATTCCTCAAATCAAAATGAATTGACTGCACTAAAGTCTTTCTGAACTCAAAGTTTCTTAGTCTCTTCTTTCCTGACGAGTTCTTTCTCTTTTACAGGGATGGGGTGTTGCTGTTCTGGTTGGTGTCCCACACCAAGACGCAGTATTCAAGACACACCCCATCAACTTCTTGAATGAGAAAACACTGAAGGGAACGTTCTATGGTAACTACATGACACGCACTCACATCCCTGGGGTGGTTGAGTTATACATGAAGAAGGTCATCATCTCTCTCTCTCTCTCTCTCTGATATATATATATATCTGGGGTGGTTGAGTTATACATGAAGAAGGTCAGCATCTCTCTCTCTCTCTCTGATATATATATATATATATATATATATATATATATATATATATATATATATATATATATATATATATATATATATATATATATATATATATATGTGTGTGTGTGTTCTTGCATTTATTGGTGAAGGCCTGAGAAATGTGGTTAAATGGTTACAGGAGCTGGAGTTGGACAAATTCATCACTCACCAAATTTCATTCTCTGAAATCAATAAGGCCTTTGATTTGATGCTGAGTGGCCAAGGCATTCGCTGTGTGATGACCATGGATTCTTGAACGTAGCAACTGAGAAGGAAAGAAGGAAAAGAAGAAAAACAGGAGATGCGTCTGTCTCTGCTAGTTTTCTTGCAGCTTTACAGTGTTTGCCTTTCTTTTTTGCCTTCGTAGAAGTGAGTCCAGTCCTTGTTCTTTTGTACACGGTGTGATGATCGGAAGAGAAAATCTGTATTGAATCTTCTGTTGCATTTTTGACGAAGCAAGTATTTATAAAATTTTTGAAGAGTTATCAGTTTGTTGTCTGGTTCACGCCCGCACGAGTGGATGTGTGTTTTCGGTGAAATGATGGAAAGGCCAAAATGTGATCTTATCATATTAAGATTATAGTTGTTGAATAACTGGTAGTTGATCTTCATGTCATGCTGGTCGTGATTTATTATTTATCTAGTAGATGATTTATTATTTATCTGTGTTTAAGAAATTATATCAAAAGATTATGTAAATCTGAAAATATATTTCTTTGTTATCAAATTAATAAATAATTTTTTAGAAATTTGAAAATATATTTTTTTTATCATCAACCACAAAAATATATTTTTGGTCTCAAGATTTTTTCTATTCTTTTATTTCAAAAAATATATTTTCAATTTTAGATTTCTAGGTCATCAAAGGGCCCTAAATCTAGGCCAGGTTTGTGTTCAGCCACCAAACAACCTGTTAGGATGCAAATTGCAAAATAGTGGAGTTGAGACTTCTCTAATCTTATCATATAAATGATGGAACTCGCCACGCCATTGGGCTGTAATTTGTGATGCGATAGTTGTTGCAATGCACTAGGCTTCAATTTACAATTAAAAAAAGAAAAGGATAAAAGAGTGTTTGATGAGGCAGAATCGTGGAATTGTGGAGAAATTCTATAATAAAAATTCAAGGCTCACAAATAAATTTTAGTTTAAGAGAAATTTTAGTTGAAGTTTGCATGAACTGTTATTTTAAGATAACGTGGCTTTTGTATGTACGACAAACAGGGGCAAACCACGTGGCAACTTCTGGACTACATACGGGATGCGTCTTACGTATGTGCGAAAGAGAAAGAGAGAGAGAGACGCACGGAAGCGACCCCTTCTACGCCGACTAAGACTCTTGAGTGACAAGTAATGCAGGACAATGGCCATCAACTGTTTCAAGCCTTCCTCTCTCTCCAAGCTTCCTCTCCCTCCCCGGATTCGCCCTCTCTGCTCTGCCAGTGGGGTAATCTCTCTCTCTCTCTCTCTCTAGATTGTCTTTTGGTTGTTCTACAGGGCTCATTTCGTCTCTAATTTTCGACGTGAAACAAGCTAAAGAAACTGTTTGTCGTATGTTGGGAAAATAGCAGAGAGAGCAATTCTTCTCCTTTTTCCAGAAGTCTGGGATAAGTAGCAAAGTTGCAGTGGATTGAACTGCCGCACTACCTCCCAACTCATTCCATTTTTCTGAACAAATTGTCCAATAGAGACGTCCTCTTGATGTTTTTACATGAAACTAGTTTCATGAGTTAGAAGTACCTTTTTGGGTATCTCAAGCAAGTCATTGGGTTCTCATTTCTGTAAACTGTAGCAGTCAGTAGATAGTGCGTTACCTTTCTTTTTGTCTTTTTTGTTGGGCAACAATCTTCACCGGAGATCCTGGTTTCAGATGGAGACACCAGCAACAGGGGAGAAGAGCGAAGAGGCGAACAGAGCAAATCCGAGAAAGATATTCGTTGCCGGTGCGACCGGTAACTCCGGCAAGAGGATCGTAGATCAGCTTGCAGCGAGGGGATTCGCCGTCAGGGCTGGTGTGCGTGATGTTGAACGTAGCAGGAACACATTTTCTAACCACCAGAACGTTCAAATTGTGAGTAATATGGTCCTACATTTCATTCATGCTGCATAAATACTTGATTGACTGATCGATCATTGTGGCAGGTGAGAGCTGATGTTACAGAGGGGTCAGAGAAGCTGGCAGAAGCGATTGGCGATGCAGAGGCAGTGGTCTGTGCCACAGGGTTCCGGCCTTCACTGGATCTCTTTGCGCCATGGAAGGTCTGTTTCTTGGGACGTCTTTCTGGGAGAATCTTGAATTGCTTATTTTACTTTTCTTAGGACACTGGGATACTTGATATATATCTTTGATAGTGGTATTACCCATGTTTTGAAGATTAGATGAATTGACATGATTTTTCAGGTGCAACTGTTAACCCTCGCTCTAACATATTGTAATTTTGTATTAGATGAATCCACCAGTTTACATGGCGACTCACTGTGTGTTACAACCTAGATTTTGGGTCAAACCAAGTTTTCTTGTACAGTTATGATGCTAAAACCAAGCTTCTAAATGGGTTTACTGTCGTTTTAATAGCCATATGCAGTCAGCTACATTCTCCTTGAGCTCAAGGAACATCCTGAATCCGGAAAAAGTCAGAGTTCCCATGTACAGCACCCAAATGTGATGGCTTGGTGTTTACCTGAAGGGTTCGCAGAAAGAGTTCACCTTGTACCTGCCACCAAGTTTCGGGACTTGGTGTTTTTTCCCATTTCAACTGTTTTTTACTTTTAACAAAAATCTTAAGGCTCTTGGAACATGAGCTTTGGCATTTTATTTGGAAAGGAATGAAGAAATCGAAAGTTATAATGGTGTCAAGGATGGTTGCTGCTTAGTGGAAGCACCAACATGGTTATATTGGTGGTCAAAATGGGTGATGAATCTATGTACCTGAACATAGAGCAAGGGTACCTAATTTGTTTGTTTTCAAAATTGAGGATTTCAGGATATGCAACAAAAGCAACAGCTCAAAAACTTTGAGCTTCTTGTTTGAATTATAGGTGCTGATGATCCATATGCATTTGTGCTTCCATGCTTTTAAGTTCTCTCTCTTTGGCATATTCCTTTGTTCACATATTCAATGAATCTATGAGAATCAGCTAATTGCTTGTGGTTATGTTACTACTAACCTCCTTTCAAGTTTTTACTTTTCTTAAATATATATAATACTTTCATAAAAAAATATAATTCTTTTCCTCTTCAGCTTGTTTCCTTGTGAAGTTTGTTGCTTATGAGCAGTCCAAGGTACTCTAGGGAGTCTGTGTTTAGATGGCATTATTGGTAGAACCTTGGATTGTGGACTCGATTATTTCCAGTACTTAGTAACATGGGAGGTTTTTTCAAATATTATAAGAAACTCTCTTTCAATATTTGTCATATTTCTTGATGTTCCTTGTGTTAGAAATACCAGGATCTTGAAGAATCCTTCGAAGACCACATCCAATCTTCAAGTGTAGATACAAATCTATACTTTCTCAATAAGATACTCACAGCTTTCAGTAGTCTAAGGCACAATGACCAAGTCAAAACAGCAGCAACCAATTCACAGTATTGGCACTAAGGCCCACACAGTGCGTCAAAGCGCTGTACCGGGCAACAGTCAGCTCATAGGGGCATCAAAGTCCAACAAGGAATCGTATGGCTGAAGAGAAACTTTATTTAAAAAAACAAAAGCTGTAAAACAGCCTCACATCAAGAATATGTTACAAAGGTATATATACAAGAGTGGGGAACCATTGGAGAACCCAACGGCTAGAAATGAAGTTCACATCATTTATATAGACATATTTATATATATACAATGAAACAATTACGTTGCACTTACAAGTACTTCCTAACGCCATGCAGTAGCTTGGAAAGCATTGTCATTCCTTGTGAAAATTATCTACTATTAAAAGTTCGTGAAGGATCACGGTTCTGTTGAGGATAAAAAAGTTTCTGACCTTTTGCAACAGGTTGACAACTTTGGCACAGTCAACCTTGTTGATGCGTGCCGCAAGGTTGGGGTGAACCGCTTCATTCTTATTAGCTCCATCTTGGTAAATGGTGCTGCGATGGGCCAGATACTCAATCCTGCTTATATATTTCTTAACGTGTTTGGACTCACATTGATAGCAAAGCTTCAAGCTGAGAAGTATATAAGAAAATCTGGGATAAACTACACCATCATAAGGCCGGGTGGATTAAGAAATGATCCACCCAATGGGAACATTGTCATGAAGCCAGAGGTATGCCTATTTCATTAAGCATCTATGTGGTGCTCAAGCTTTTATGCTGATTGTGGTGCTTTCCGTTTTCCTTCTCAGGATACTCTCTCTGGAGGTTCTATATCTAGGGATCAGGTTGCCGAGGTTGCGGTGGAGGCATTGCTATGTCCTGAGGCTTCATACAAGGTGGTTGAAATAGTTTCAGGTGCAGATGCACCCAAACTTTCGCTCGGGGAAATGTTTGGTGCCATAAGACATGCTTAATGGTTCATTTGTGTGATTGAATTTTGTCTGTTCTTTTCCTGTTTGGCTATAAATCATGTTAACTATAACTGAATGTCAAATTAACATTTAGTAAATGCCTTTTGTGCATGTTCCATGTAGTTTGATCTCGTGTATATCAATATGTGCTCATTGCATGTTCCATCAGTTTCTTCTTGTACAAGTGTTCTACTTTATATTGAAAGTCGTATCTGCTATGACTGTGCTTAAAGCTGAAAAAGTGAACATCACGATGCCAAGTCACTGAAGCAAAGTTTGTTAACGACAGTTCCAATTCCTTTGTTGAATTAAAGTGCTCAGCAACACAACGAAATCATAGACCCATCTTGACTCATCAATAAGCAATTGTTAATTTGTTATGAAAGAGAACCACTCCCGTAATACCAGGCACAACAGTAGTCTGTTTCAAGACCAATGCATTGATCAGCACAATCTAGATTTGAGAATTTGAATCTGGATATGAATTAGATTGACGAAATGTTTTTAAACCCAATCAGGCTTTTGAGACTGAACAAACGCTGTAGTTTGAGTGTGTTAATCACATCGTCGAGCTGCTGAAACGGTCCAAGAAGTCCTGCAGCCCCATTTAGTAAAAAAAGTGTTATTTGATATCAACCTGTATTTGCAGAGTTGCTGAATCATCGGCCCTATATTAATTAATTAATATATGAAATTACTTATTAAGTAGAATGCATCTTAAACTACTGATATAGGTAGTCTACTTTCTGTTTGTAAAAAACTTCACTTTCTATTCTGATATCAACATCATTGAACTGGACATATAACAGTCACAAAGAATACAGCACCTTTGCTGGTAACCGATGGAACGTATATTGCAGAACATGGTTTCCGCTTAGTTATTGACAAATACAATGCAGCCTCCTGCCGATTTAAATTACTCCTTGAGGTTAAATGGTCAATTAGTTTTTCTTTTTTTCATTGCCTAAGAAAGAAAAGAATCAAATGATATGACAGCAATCGAACACTTTTTTGGACTATATAAGCTCGTTCTATCAAGTGTATGACTGCAATTATTAAGAAGGGCATCTGCAGAACGACTCAAGGAGGAGATCGATTTCTTTCTACCTTTAAATAGAGAAATTTGAAATAAACACCTACGTGCATTATCAGAAAGATGATAACCAATAGCAAGAGTTATCACGGTTATGCGCGGAGCCAAAATTTTATTCTAGTGGGGGCACTCATTCAATATCTTTCATTTATTTGAGGCACTTATACGTATAACAATCAAATATATCAAAATATTAACATAGTAGACTAACTTTGTCTGGCCACACCAGACAAATTGGCTCTGGTATGCACCAACTAGAATTTGTGTACTCCCGGAAGGCAGTGTTGATTGGTCCAGCTTATAGCCATTTCTTAGGGTCATTGATTGTGACCCTAAGAATTTTCAGTCTGAAGATTTGAATCTTATATATATTGAGCATAATGCCATTTGAATTATCTGATAACAGTTAAGATCAACAATTTTAAGGCACAAATTAGGGCAGCAAATGATTATGTATTTGAATAAAGACAGATGTCTTCATTTTTGAGTCTTCAAGGGTCGCATCTTTTGCCAAATGGACCTTTGTTGAATACACTTTGGCCCAACATGCATGTCTTGAAGGACAGATACACAGATACATATACCGACGGATGGCAGATATATGTATATATATAATATATATATATATGTGTGTGTGTGTGTTCCTGTTGAATATATATAAGGGTGAAAATATTTTCATTCGACTGTAAGAAACCAGAAATTTCATAAGGTATAGACTTGCTGTTGGATATCACGTCATTAGAATGTTTGGCATAATAGCAAAGAAACTAATTCCATGAACTCTCTACACATAACGTGGAGTTCATAAACTTAGTTCCTTCTTGCTATTTACATTCTGCAAAATTATTGATGAAGAAAGAAAAAAAAATAATGAGTCATAGAAAAAAAAAATCCTGGAAACCAATAAAAGAGTCTTCTCTATGTCATGAATGTGAACCACCCATTTTGTTTGCCAGTGAAGAAACTTGATGTGTTGGTCTAATTGGTTCTTCTGCTCCAAGAAATGACCTTTGCTTCTGCAGATAATCCCATTTATCTTGCAACAGGTAAAGAAAAGAAAGGAAGGATACTTCAGCGGTGAGAAGGATAACCCACACAGTCACATTGTTGGAGGTCCTATTATGGTAAGCATAAAGACCAATATAGATGTTTAGGAACCCTAACAATGATACTCCTGTTCCAAGCAGCCAATGCAGAAAATACCAAGAACTCCTTCCTTTGATCCCCCTGAAACAGCTCAAAAATCAATGAATGGATACATTTCTATCACCACAAGCTACTGTTGTGAGAATCAGGCTAAATCTGCCTGAATGATTCATTCAGGCTATATATTTAGTTCAATTCGAATACCAAATTTAACAATATTGCTGCAAAACATGAAGAGAAACTAGTCAATCAGGTACTATATAGGTACCTGTGTGGCCTGCATAAGCCAATGAAGGGTTGTAGCCAAATAAGTGCATAGATTGCAAGGCCAATCTTTTGGTGGGTGTTGTTGAACTTGTTCTCGAAGTTTTTGAGGGCCATGATAGCTCCAACAGTTGCCAGCAAAACAGAGATGATCTGAAAAAAATGGTTGCTAGTGTGTGAGTCTTTCTTGATCTCCTAAATCAATAAGAAGAAAGCTAGTACCTATAGTTCAACTTTATGGTTAAGAAGCTGATATGGACAGAATACACAATAACTAAGCAAATCAGGTTCACTAGATTCACTTGGATTTTGCTTAACCTTACCCGGCTTCCGAACTCGTTTCTTATGCACATGAGTCAAGCTTGAACAACCCAAATGCGATTAAATAAACATTCGAATTTTGTTAAATTATGTGCATTCAGTTCATTTGATCCAGAAAATTTTTGGTCTCCATTCGTAAGACAAACAAGTCATTGAGTGCTTTGCAGCAGTCGATCATTGGAAAGATGAACAACATACAAGGTGCCGCAGACAGTTTTTTGTCCAAAGAACCTTGGATCTAATTTATTATGTAGGTTTCCACTGATTTTTAACATAGATCCTGATTAAAGGGTTCACGATGAATCGTATCCATAAGGGTTGTTTGGCAACAAGAACACTTTGTGAGTGTCGAATCTGCCTAAAAAAAAGTTAACGCAAGTTCATGGAACAAAGGTTGTAGTGTTTCAGGCAATGTGAAAGAGAAACTGAATCCAAATCTGGCTAGCTTGTACCGATTTCTATGTGCATTGGGACTCAATTTGGTTCATATTAATGCTTGGGTTAAGAACTTGATAGCCATTTCAGTTTTGGTTCTTAACTGGATATAAGCTTGATCGCACCGCCCGACTGATTGAGTCAGGATTTAGCTAGACTTTCTTTACTTCGGTTGGAAAAAGTCATCGTCGTACCCTGCCCTTTCAAACACCATACAACCTCAGCCATTGACAATTTCACCCGCTTCTTCCATTTCATATGAAAAGGGAAGGGAAAAGGTCAGTTGCTTACAAGTCCGACCATTTTCTAGGGGGCACCCTGGATGACTTGTCTCATAGTCAAACACAACCGACAGCGGTAGAGTTTTCTCAGATTTTGACATTCTGATTCCCTACCTTCTCTCTCTCTCTTCTAGTGAAGTATGGACATGGAAATCACTGAGGAGAAGAAAACGTGGAAGTTTTACCTCCAAAACAGCATGAAGGTAGAACAGGATCTTCAATCTTTTTCTACAGTCTACTCTGTGTGACAGTCTCATCAAAACCACTCCAACGGGAGTCAGAAGACCAACAGATGCCCAAAGCAGGAAACCGTGGACTTCCATCTGAAACTGAAGCTGAGGGTCTATCTGCAGGATATCAAACTCAAAGCAAGAACACAAAGCAAGCTACCCAAAACAGAAAACTTGAAAAATAAGAATGTTTACCTTCTGAAGAGTGTTGTTTGCAGTTTGGTGCACTGCCTGCTCTAATGATTCTCCAGATGGAAGAACAACAGAACCAGCAGAGGAAATAAGTGCAGAAACAAGAAGCCATGTATGACTCATGCACGCGATCGTCTTCTGTGAGATTGCCATTATGCTCAGAATCGGCAGATAAGTAAAAATTTCGGTAGACCAATCTTCTCAGTACAATCAATGAAGTATCGAGCAGAAATCAAGACTCTAAAGCACAGTAGGCATCGGAAACACCTCCCGTATATGATGAACTCCTGTATATGATCAATTTGCAACAGAGAGAGAGAGAGAGAGAGAGAGAGAGAGAGAGAGAGAGGAATGATCAACAATCAACAATCTTTTGCATATAGCAACTTTAAAGAAATCCCAAGGAATAACCGAAGTACACTCTTCGTCTGCAAAGGCAAAAGGAAAGATAAAAAGTAAAAAAATTAAAGGAGATATTATAGTCAAACACTAACATATGAGGTAATTATTCCATACGGACCATACCCAGAAAAGTGGAATGAAGCTCTTTTGGTTTCCGCAGTTAGATGACAACAATTGTTTCCGTTCAAGCATCTAACCATGCAAAAAGACCACCTTAAAATTGATCATCTCTTTAATGGTTTGCCAAAATTGTGTTCATTGTTCAAGGAGAGAAAATGGCGCTCTTGCGATTTAAGAAAAAACAAGTGAAGATTGGTTTTGACTATGGAAGATAAAATGGAACTTTCTTGTTTTTAGAGGAAATGGCGAAAGAAAAAGTGACTTGCTAGAGTTGTTTGGAATATAAAGCTTTGAATATAATGAAGCAGGGTTGCAGGAGATGACGACCTCTGGAAACAAAAGTATTTGGGAAGCTTCTGTCATAGTTCACACTTTTATGTCATAAGCCCAAAGAAACAGGCTCATCTTTCCAATTTTTCCGATACAAGACCCAGCTTTTCTGAATATTGCTAACTGAAGGGATACCTTTGCTATCATCCAATGAAAAAACGAAATCACAAAATATCCTCTGATCAATACGAAGGTAATGTATGTTAAACATGTTCCAGCTTTAAAGTTGAGACAATGATGTTAAAAACATAAAGTTTCATGTGCTCTTGATAATATCATTTTATTTTAGGCATACGTCCGGGCTTCTATCCAGTGTCACAAAAACAGGCTTTTTTCATAAGAAAAATGATAAATTAAATTACCATTTAAAACTAAAAAAAATAAGTTTTTTTTAAATGTTAAAAACAAAAAAACACATTCTTAATTCATTTTTTTGCGTTTTTTTACTTTTTCATTTGTTTCATTTTTTAATGTCAAACATTTTTTTTCATTTTTATTTTTTATTTGTTGCAAATCTACTTGTCTTTTGATGTTTGTGTTATTAGTTTCTTTATTTTATTTTCTCTCCATTTTTAGTTTTTTTTTAAATCTCTAAATTTTACCATATTTTTTTCCATTTTTACTCATATTTTTCAAGCTTACCGTATTATACCCAAGAAAAACCTCACCATTTAAAACTCTGAAGCGTTATTTGCGGCCATGCTTCTATCATACCCGTTCTTAAGGGTTTCTACCTACTTGCATAGGGATCGGTGTTGATGCTCATAAGACTCGAACTGGGGACTGACCATTTACGTGTCACAGGTCCAACAAAGTACACGAAACCCTTTGTTGTTGATCTTAAGCAGTCATCTGCGGTCATCGAAAAAGAGAGACCTCTCTCAAGAAAATCATAAATGTTGGACCTGCTTTTGAGTTTCTTGGTACAAGAAAAGAAGTCCCAAATAAGAAGTTGCAGAATATCTTTAGCTTTTATATTCTGTGTAATAGCTTTGGCCTATAACATCCCTCAGCTTGCCAAGCCACTAAAGCAGGCTTTAGTGGGTGCATAGAGACCGGAGGAACAAAAGGAGAAGATAAAAGTTGGTGTTCCTAGGGAGTATATGGCAACCAGACAGAACTGCAATATGGGCTGTCTGCGCTGTAAACCCACTTTCTTTATTGTACCATCACAAAAGAAAATGATGGAAGACTTCCTTCCCATTAACTTATCTTCCACTGCCTTCCTTTTCTTTCTTCTTTTATTAACTTGACAGACTTGACTAATAGATAAAAGCAACCAAGATAGGTCATAACTCAAATGGGTAGCTTCAGGCTAAGGAAAACTCTCTTGAGCCATCTAACCAGTCATCACATTTCTTCAGCCACTTGAGTTGATTCGACTTTTCCGTATTCGGGTGAGCGAGATGGTAAATCCCACCGCCCGAGTGAAGCCCGAAGGCCCCCCCATTCCCCCTGCCTCCGAGGTCCTGAGCTGCGTAGCACGCACACACACATACATAGAGCATGTTATTATAGGCAGTATTGTACTTGTACAAATCATACAATACATATCGTCGTGTTTCAAAAATGTGATACGATACAATACCCGTATCGTACAGTTATGATACAGGCACCGTAACATACGATACAATTACGATACATTATGATACGTTACGATACAGCTACGTTTCAGTTTTTTTCTATTTTTTGATTTTTTTTAAAATATGATACATTGCGATATTTCACGATACAACCACATTGATACGGCTTACGATACACTTTTTACAACATTGATTATAGGCAAACAACAAAGCCTGGGGGGGGGGGGGGTTATTGACATTCCTTTAATCTCACTAGACATATAGTGGATCTCCATAACAATAACCTTTTTCTCCCAAACTTCTGATGTGAGATCCCTAAAGGCCATTTGACAACAGTAATACATTGATACTGTCTCATAAATCTACCACAAAAATTGAGCAACACTTGTTATAGTGTTTACAAGGGGGACAGTTATAGAATGACATGACACTGTTGTCAAATAGCCCCTAAGGATCTCGTATCCTCTATCCGTTTAATAAATATAGATTTACTGAATTATATACTATTTAGTTGCTTCTAGAAGAATCTAGAAATCTCATCTCTTATCATACATGTGGGTCACACAAGATCCAAATATTGCCAAGATGATCCACCCCTACATGTAATGGCCAAAAAATGTGAACTACTGAACATCTGTTCGAGGAAAAAAGATTTTACATCAATATGACCAAAAAATGCACATGTATGTAAAAAGAAATTAAAAGAAAGCCAAAGATCAGCAGTCAGTAAACAGTAGAGCCATGGTACATGGATTTTGGCATTCAAATTCAAGTCTCAAATCTGATCGGGGCGCAATACAAATGACCATATCCATATTGCGTCTTCGTAGGCACCCTTCATATTTTGAACGTCTCCCTCAGGACAAAAATTTCCCATGTTTGTTACGATTCAGGCTCAGGACAGAGTTTCACTTTTTTTTTTGCTGATAGAATTTAGTGAGATGCAAACACGATTGGACAGATTTTTGCTTCACAACCTTTGCTTATTTTTTATCAAGCTAATTGGCATCAAGATCTTGATATAAAGTGTTAGATTGGATTTGGATCTGAACCAATCCTGATAATATTTTACGGATGGATAATTCTAAATATCTTCACAAATCACAACTGAGCGAGAGAGAGAGAGAGAGAGAGAGAGAGAGAGAGAGAGAGCTGTGTTTGACATTATCACATGTAATGGGTCCATTCATTCTCTTTATGCACAAAAAGAATGGCAAGACATGAAAAACTTTTGTATTTAAAACTTGGCAAAATCACTTTGTTCAAAAGCAGCAATCATGTCGAATATTTGCCATGAGAGTGGAAATTCATTTACATGCACCGTCTGCTTTCCTGCCAAGAGAAAAGTGGGTAAAGGAGATGCTCATAGAGTTGGTAGAGGGTCCAATCAAGCTGAGTCGGCCTTGTACAAGTTTGCTTATCAAACACAAAAATTATTGGTCAAAACATTGTGAGTCTATGTATAATCATAGTTTTATGGTGATGAACCTTGTTAATTATCGATCAAAGTGACATCAAGAGGCATAGCATAGCTGGTCGGGTTAGTAGCCTGAAACAAAGCAGGTCTCTAACTTGATTCTTGTGGGCATTATGCTCTTGTGTCTTAAGGTGGCAGGGGGTGACATCCAAGTTGAATGGTGTTCTGTTTTATTATTGACACCGACGCAGCTGAGGACCCCGAAGGCATGAGGAATGAGGGGGCCTTCGGGCTTCACTTCAGGCGGTGAGATTGACCCTCTTGCTCACCCGAACGATCAAAGCGACTGAATCTAAACCCATATAATTCTCATATTTACTTCACTCACGCACACCTTTTGTTCCCATATTTACTTCATATGCAAAAACTATTGTTTTGCAAAGTGGATAGTAAAAGCAAAAAGGAAAACCAATTTTAATGTATGATAATGCACTGTATGGTGAAGCACTACCTCTAGTATGATGTTGAAAATAATCTGGTGTTTCATCATGAGAAGACCAAGTACATTGAAATATGCTGCCAATATGTTCCTGCATGGCTAAGAAATGGATATTTTCCGTAGTTCATCTCTTCGAAGGATTAGGTTGGTGATGTGTTTGCTAAGCATGTTTGCATCTCTAGGTTCTCTAAACATTGTAACAAGATGGACACGAATGACATCTATGAACTAACTTGAGGAGGAGTGTTGAAAGAAAAATAAATTAGAATAAGGAGACTTCTGGGAATTAGAAAAGTTTAGATGGAATGTTTTATTATTTTATTAAATTTGGAGGATTTTTATGTAATTATTCTTATCACCCCTAATCTCTATTTAAGTGAAATTAGAGTTAATCATATTAGATTCTTTTGTTCATCCAAACTGTTCTTAACACTAAGGGTGCACATGTTTCTGGCCTTTGCTCACCCATTTTTTTTGGGTGAGCGCGAGGTATTAATCCCACCGTCCGAAAAAGGCCAGAAGGCTCCCCCATTCTCCCTGCCTCCAGAGTCTTGAGTTGCGTTGGTGTCAGCAATACCAACAGTGCACCTTTTAACTTGGATGCTGCGCCCTACCACCTTAAGACATAGGAACATAACGTCTACGGGAATCAAACTAGAGACCTGCCTTAATACAGGCCCCTAACCCGACCAGCTATGCTATGTCCCTTGAAGTTGCTCACCCATTTTTTTGCCATGATAGTATCCAAAGCTTTTTGAAGAAAATCGCAGTAAACTGCGGATATGCCAAGAGGTATTATTCCGAAGCAACATTTGGGAAGTACACTCAAAATGTGGCGGGCGTTTTTCATGCTTACATTGATTATTTAATTTTATTATTTTTATGATTTTTTCAGTTTTTTTTTTATTTTTTTTAAATAATGATACATTGCGATATTTTACGATACAACCACACCGATATGGCTTGCGATACACTTTTTACAACATTGATTATAGGCAAACAACAAAGCCTGGGGGGGGGGGGGGGTTTTGACATTCCTTTAATCTCACATCCGTCTAGACATATAGTGGATCTCCATAACAATAACCTTTTTCTCCCAAACTTCTGATGTGAGATCCCTAAAGGCCATTTGACAACAGTAATACATTGTTACTGTCTCATAAATCTACCACAAAAATTGAACAAATTCATGGAATTACTCTTGTTATAGTGTTTTACAAGGATCTGGTATCCTCGATCCATTTAATAAATATAGATTTACTGAATTATATACTATTTAGTTGCTTCTAGAAGAATCTAGAAATCTCATCTCTTATCATACGGGTGGGTCACACAAGATCCAAATATTGCCAAGACGATCCACCTGTACATGTAACGGCCAAAAAATGTGAACTATTGAACATACGTTTGAGGATAAAGGATTTTACATCAATATGACAAAAAAATGCACACGTATGTAAAAATAAATTAAAAGAAAGCCATCAGTAAACTGTAGAGGCATGGTACATGAATCTCCCTCAGGACAAAAATTTCCCATGTTTGTTACGATTCAGGCTCAGGACAGAGTTTCACTTTCATAGAATTTAGTGAGATGCAAACACGATTGGACAGATTTTTGCTTCACAACCTTTGCTTATTTTTTATCAAGCTAATTGTCTTGATATAAAGTGTTAGATTGGATTTGGATCTGAACCAATCCTGATAATATTTTACGGATGGATAATTCTAAATATCTTCACAAATCACAACTGAGCGAGAGAGAGAGAGAGCTGTGTATGACATTATCACATGTAATGGGTCCATTCATTCTCTTTATGCACAAAAAGAATGGCAAGACATGAAAAACTTTTGTATTTAAAACTTGGCAAAATCACTTTGTTCAAAAGCAGCAATCATGTCGAATATTTGCCATGAGAGTGGAAATTCATTTACATGCACCGTCTGCTTTCCTGCCAAGAGAAAAGTGGGTAAAGGAGATGCTCATAGAGTTGGTAGAGGGTCCAATCAAGCTGAGTCGGCCTTGTACAAGTTTGCTTATCAAACACAAAAATTATTGGTCAGAACATTGTGAGTCTATGTATAATCATAGTTTTATGGTGATGAACAGTAGCGGAGTTACCATGGGGCTGAAGTGGGCAACTGCCCACCCCAGCCTATGTAAACCTTTATAAAAGTTTTATAATTATGTGTTGGACTCAGGCCTAACCATATGAGATGTCCACACTAGACTCACGCCAGTGTCCTGTTGCTCTACATGCACCCAATCTATTGCAATAAAAGATGGATCAGTGCCCTTCAATGAAAACTTTCGAACAGCAGGTGCCCCTCATCTAAAACTTTCTAGCTCCGCTACTGGTGATGAACCTTGTTAACTATCGATCAAAGTGACTGAATCTGAAGCGATATAATTCTCATATTTACTTCACTCACGCACACCTTTTGTTCCCACATTTACTTCATATGCAAAAGCTATTGTTTTGCAAAGCTGATAGTAAAAGCAATTTAATGTTCATTGTCAACAATGCAGAAAACTGAACAACCTAATGTATGATAATGCACTGTATGGTGAAGCACTACCTCTAGTATGATGTTGAAAATAATCTGGTGTTTCACGAGAAGACCCAGTACATTGAAATATGCTGCCAATATGTTCGTGCATGGCTCAAGAAATGGATATTTTCCATAGTTCATCTCTTCAAAGGATTCGGTTGGTGAGGTGTTTGCTAAGCATGTTCGCATCTCTAGGTTCTCTAAACATTGTAACAAGCTGGACACGAATGACATCTATGAACCAGCTTGAGGAGGAGTGTTGAAAGAAAAATAAATTAGAATAAGGAGACTTTTGGGAATTAGAAAAGTTTAGATGGAATGTTTTATTATTTTATCAAATTTGGAGGACTTTTGTGTAATTATTCTTTATCACCCCTAATCTCTATTTAAGTGAAATTAGAGTTAATCATATTAGATTCTTTTATTCATCCAAACTGCTCTTAACAGTAAGGGTGCACATGGCGTTTGCTCACCCATTTTTTTCGGTGAGCGCGAGGTATTAATCTCACCACCCCAAAAGGGCCAAAAGGCCCCCCCATACCCCCTGCATCCGGGGTCTTGAGCTGTGTTGGTATCAGCGATAGCAACAGTGCACCTTTCAACTTGGATGCCGCGCCCTACCACCTTAAGACACATGAACATAGCGCCCACGGGAATCGAACTAGAAACTTGCCTTAATACAGGCCCTTAGCCCGACCAGCTATGCTATGCCCCTTGAGGCTGCTCACCAATTTTTTTGCCATGATAGTATCCAAAGCTTTTTGAAGAAAATCGCAGTAAACTGCGGATATGCCAAGAGGTATTATAAGTGATTGAAATGCCTTTATTCCGAAGCAACATTTGGGAAGTACACTCAAAATGTGGCGGGCGTCTTTCATGCTTACATCCTCGTGTTGAGCAATTTGAGTCGAGCAATCAAACAAGTCAAGCATGAGCCGAGTTTTTTCGAGTAAGTTTGAAAAGAGCCCAAGTTGGTTAGGCTCGTTGTGCAACCTTACTTTTAACTTTTTCTCAATTATTCCTTATCCCTTTTAATTTTTTTTTTTTAATTTTAATGAGAGTATTTTGGACATTGTACATTCTTGTCTTCATTCATATTCCAATTCAGATATGTGAATTCATTCGAGCCTAATTATTCGGCCCCCGAATATTTGATTAGAAAATCATGCAATGCAAAATTTGTTTGATTTACGGAACCTCGTGACTTTGATGACAACCCTCTCTCTCTCTCTCTCTCCCCCGGTCCTTGCAAGATGTGTTTGAATCAGCCGACCAAATGTGTGGCTTGGATGGGAAACGCCCCTCGTACTGTGCTCTCAATTATTTGCAGGAATATTTCAGAGGAAACAAGCTTAACTTTAGAAAGAATGATAAAAACGAGCTCATGCATTGATTATTTCACATTTGCTGTCTCTAACTAGGCGTAGGAGAAACGGTTAAAATAAAAGGTTTTCAATGTCGAGCCTGTTATTGTCTTATCAGTATAAGTTGGCGGGCTTTTTTTGCAAAAAAGTTTTCGGTATGATTGTGTGAATCATTGTGTACGTTTGCTGCCAGCATTTCTGACCATGCTGAAGAGATGCTGCATGTGGATTCAGTACAAACACGATTCTTGGAACTTCTTCATGTTTCCAGTTTGATGCAATGGATCTGATGTGGATTCAGAACAAACACGATGATTCTTCGAACTTCTTCATGTTCTCAGTTTGATGCAACGCATCTGATGCATGATTTTCTTTTTGTTCTTATGCATCTTTCAACATGTTAACTGATGTAATATCCATAGTGCTTTGTCCGCATGTCATGTTTTTTTTTGTAAGGATGTGTTTGATAGCCTCAAATTTCATATCTATAACTGATGTATTGTCCTTTTTAAGTGCATCTACAAAATAAATAAACACCCAGATTTCATCTTTCTGTAAAAAGATGGATTTGAGATCCCCATGATCACATAGCTAGAACAAAAAGGGGGTCTGATCCCAATAATCTAAACAACTTGGGATCTTAGATGTTAGGCAAAGAACACTCCCTCATGTTGCATTTGATAGCTTTGTATCTTACATTTGAAACTGCATTACAAGGTGTGTTTTGGAGGATCTTCAATTTAAACAAACAGAAGATCTCAGAAACATACATCTAAACATTGATCTGACCTTAAATCTGCGGATATGAGATCATAGTGATCTCAAATAGCTGTTGATCAGAGATCTACGTGAGACAAACACACTTTTATTGAGTTTTTTTTTTGTTGGAAGGTATTTCTGTCTCCTTGGTAGTGCTATTAAATCTGTTTAAGAACCGAAGAAGAAGGTTGGTAAGTCTGTGAATTGGCCAATTTTCCAATTCTAGTGAAGTATTTATGAATCAGCAAAAAATTATTAGAAAAATCTATTTTAAGAAAAACAAATAGAAAATTATTATAAAATTAATTGAAGTAAGAATTTTTTAATTCCCCGTTCATGTTGATTATGGGATATTATTTGATAACGTGGATTCTAGCTCTAAATCATTTAAGAGTAAAGTGGGGCTTCCATGCTATCAAAGTTTAAAGTGGACCTGGAGGGAAGAAGAGCCACGAGTACATGTCTAAATGACGGGAATCCGGTGATGTGCAAGTGCAGCCTTCCACGTGTGCGAGTTCGTATCTCTTTCGAGGAAGATCCTAATCCGTTCCCGGGCAATGTGGGCGGGGGCCCTCGAGACACGTGCATGGTTCTAATTCCGTATCACGATAAGTCGATCATAGCGAACGGGGGATGACTCTTCTCGCCCTTCCCTCACCCTTTAAATTGGAAGTCGTCTTTTTCAAGTTTCTTCCGGCCGTCTCCGTCTTGAGAGAGAGAGAGAGAGGGAGCGAGAATTTAGGTGAGATTTTCACGGGCGAGGGAAACCCTAGATTTCAGAGAGAAGGTGAGGAAGAATATGAGCCAGGACGAGCGGAGCAAGACGGGGGAGAACCCTCCGCCTCCGCCGCCGATGTATTACGGGACTTTCCACGGGGTCCCTCCGTATGGCCATGGCCATCCGTACGCCCACGGACAGCCTGCGATCGGATTCCCCCAGCCCGTGCCTCCTCCAGGATCGGTGCCCTCGGCGCCTCCGTACTTCCCGCACGGATACCAGACGGTTCCCGGTACTTGATCCTGCTCATGCAATCTTCTTGATTCTACGTTTTTTTTTTTGGTTGCGTTTCTTGTTCTATTGAATTTAGATTCTGTGGCGGTGTGGTCTCTAGCGACGAAGTGCGAATTTTTGCAACTTCAGGAGCTGAACGTTTGGTTAGATTTTTGTTCTTGTTCCGGGATTGTTGTCCCTCGAACTGGCTTTCGCTTCTTCCGTATTCATTTTTCTTTCCTTGGCTAATTTTGTGGACTGAATCTTGGTTACCGATTTGTTCGTGTGCGAGTGATGTCTCTTATATGTTGGGATTAAATGGTTTTCTTTAGCTTTTCTAGCCGAGGATTTTCAGGAATTTTTTTATTTGGTGCCTTTGATATGCTATAACTTCTTTTCTTCTTATTTTCTCGCTGGACTAGGAGAATTTGTTGTTACTTGTATTTAACGACTGTTTTGTTTGAGTTCATTTTTAATGTATGTGATCTTAAGCGTCGATAAATAACTGTGAGAATGTTTGATGTTCTTCTTTATTTGACATGCCATGGTCTATGCAGTTGTCTTTTCCTTTTTTATTTTCTTCTTAACTAGAAGCTTTCTACTTGCCGAGATGAAAGGCAAAAAAAAAAGGATCTGAGATGATTTTCAAAATTATCAATGTCCTTATCCAAAATGGTTTCTGGGTGGACTTCTTTGCGAATGCCTTGCTGTCACAAGTTCGATGCTAGTATTTTGATTTTTCTTTATTGTAGTGTTATTTTGGGTTATTTGAAGTTTTACATTTCTAGTGCCGCAGAGCAGCTATATTTTATAACGAAAACATACTTAGTTCTGATTTTCTTTCACTTAACCGCCTCTTTTGGTTGGAGGTCAGGCAGTTGGATGAAATTTAAACCTGAGCACGTTTTTCTAGAATATTCATTTTATAATAATTAATAATGTCATTTCGCTGTTTAGGAATTTCCAGTTTACTTGGACAAGATTGACTAAATTCTGGTACAACCTTCTCAAGTTGTATACTGAATTATAATATACAACCGTATCTTTCTTTTTTCCAAGCGTACCCTAGGTTCCCTCACTTAGATCTTTACTAACAGATCTTTATATGTCAATCACTTGAAAGGTTATGCGATTGCGGAAGGAAGGCCAGTAAGAGAACCTCGTCTTCCTTGTTGTGGCCTTGGACTGGGATGGTTTTTGTAAGTTTTTTCCATGTTTATACTTCTGTCTTGTAGCATGCTTGATGACTAAAGACAGTGTACAATTTTATAGTTGTTGGATAATTGGGAAATGGTTATTACAAGATAAAGGCATGTGATGCAACACGGTAGTTGATGTTTAATGGCTACAAGGTTTTCTTGTTGGATGAACATATACAGTTTTTAGTACTGAGTTGCAAAATTAGTTGGTGAGGAAAGAGTAATGTCTTTAATTTTTCTCATATTATTGTGTATTATTCTTTGTTTGGGAGTTCAGAATTAGGGGGATTAGATCCAAAACAAGGAAATCTACACATTTGTTTGTAATGGTTTGCGTGAAAAACAGTTCTAGATGAAAAAAAAAAAATCTGTTGAAAATTTAAATAGCTTAGGCCTGCAAAAAATTTGCTCAGTTTATTCACATGGAGCAGTGTAGGTTCTGTTTGATTTACAGCATGATTTCTTAATTTGTCTAGTCTGTGCTCTGGTACTGACAAGGTCCTTGGTGCTTGTGAAAGGTTTATTATTGGCTTCTTTCTCGCTGCAATTCCTTGGTATATTGGAGCTTTCATCCTCATTTGTGTCAGAATAGTAGATTACAGAGAAAAGCCTGGGTACATCGCATGCACAATAGCTGTAAGTATTAAATTATTCTCCAGAAGTTGCAGCTGGGACTGTTCTAGTTTATTCATAGGTGAAGCTTCAGTGACCAATTTGGACCATGAACATTGTTCTCCATCTTTACTTATTCCAAAAAATCCATGTCGTCCCATGCATCTTTTTAAGCCATGCAAGTTTCTCTTTTTATTATTGTCTATATAAGTATATTGATCCGTTAGATATCAGGTTTCATAACAATCACCACCCATTTGGTAAATAATAGCATACAAGGGATGCTAATGGTGCTTCTGTTTGAGATGAGTGTGATTCACCAAATCTGATTGCATCTTGGATGCCTTGGTTGAGGCAACCTCGGTATATGAACTGTCTAGAAGAGCTTTAGCCCTTCTCCAGAGCTGAATGTATCTCTGACAAATGGACGAGGGCCAAGACTAGACTACTCCGGAGATAATCTCAAAATGGTCTAATATCCACATACAAATCATGAAAGTTTAGCTTGTCCCGGTAGGTTTGGCTTCTAAAAGTTCTCTGTGGAACAATTGAGAACAGGAGGTCTGGTTGGCATCAAGAGTTTCATCTATCTGGCTAGGGGGTTGGATTAGATTTTCAGGTTGGTTTGCTCAAGAGATCGTTGGTAGAATGACCTGGTAGACTGGTAGTAGGCGTCTGACCGACCCTGATTTGCAGCCTTTCACACAGAGCACAGAGACCTTGTGTTGCATCGCAAGAAATGGAGCCCGGAAACTTCAGCATAATTGAGGTTTATGGTTAGGGCAAAACTATCAGAGTTTGAGAATATAAAAGATTGGTCCTTTTTATGTGAAACTATTGCTTCACATCATTCAAGCTTCTTCAAGGTCTAAAATGTCAATGGAGTATTAGGATGAATGAATACAACCTTCGGTACTGCAACAGTAGGTAGTGATGTTCCAAGCGTAGGTCCCCTAGTTGTTGCGAAGTTTTATGACTGTATCCTGATCATCAAACACAATTTTACCTTTAGTGCGAAAGGTTTGCAATAAGAGTTAAGTTTCTACTGCCACCTGAGTACTTTGCTTTTTTGCGATCGTTTTTTAAAATCAGTGAATGTGTTCGCATATATGCACACATTTATGTTTTGTACGAGAACTTGCTTTTCATCTCTTTTGTATGTATGATTTCATTCTCGCATTAATTCTTGTGGTGCTTGATGGACAATTTTCAGGCATGTCTAGCTATCATCGCCATAATTCTTGGGGTGAGCAAGGGCGTCGATGACTGGTGATAAGATTTCTGGCCATTTAATTATGTCCGGAAATACCGAGTATCCATTTAGGGTGGTGGGATTCCGTTGCTTTATCTGCTGGTGTGTCCATCTCTGTTTATATGTGTGATATTGTAATTATTTTATTTTATTTTCTGTATTTTGGTATTCAAACTGATAAGGTACCGCATCCTAGTTATTTTGCAACTAAGAGCATCTCTCCATGTCTCTCTCGATTGCGTCTTCATTTTTCACGGACATATCTGGTGTGGGTGGATTTAGCACGCTTCTTTTCAGAAATGTTGGAGGTCTAAAATCGTGCTTGCAGACTTAATTTATATGCTCACGAGAAATGCATTGGACATGTACCTTTTCTTATTGATATGAACATGTAGGAGAACCATGATAAAACCCGTTCTGCCATATTTGTGGTCTCAGCAAGCCTATCAGCTATCCATATTGCAAGGAGAAACTGTTGTCTTGACAGTCAAAAATCGACACATGGCAATAAAGACAGACTCTTATCCAATGCTTACACGACGCATCTGTCCATTCGACTTCTAAGGGATTGGATTTTCATCACCACCTTTTGGATGTTGGTAATTTAGAATGCATCCACTCTTTGTGAAGTATATCGGTTCGATTTCTGGCTTCCAAAAGTCGAATATTCTGGCTTCCAAACTCGCTCTTTGACAATAGGAATCACCAAAGATGTCTCTCTCAGTTCCCTGTCTGTCTCTTTCTCCACTTTTGTACTGCATTTGCCATTTTATCGGCACATTCTCTCACCCATTGAACCTATTAGTTCTACAGCTACTCTTCTCCAACGAGTGGAGTAAGACCACCAATCTCTTATTTTAGCAAGAAAAAGGAAATCAGTTCCTTTGTTCCAATATGGAGTAAGACCACCAATCTCTTGCTTTAGCAAGAAAAAGGAAATCGGATGCTTTGTTCCAGTATTACTCCCCTTGCAGGCATTGGCGCTTGTGATTGGTTTCGTGACAAACCAAACTAAACGCAAGAGAAACATACTCCAGACTGCGGTAAACAGATGATAAAAATACTGCCACAACGAGTGCAGGACAGAAGGGGATGACAAGTAACTACCACTTGAACTGATTGCAAATGAAATAGGTGAAAACCCTAAAAGCATTAATAATGTCAAAAACGAAAAAGAACATTACCGCAAAGCAGAACACAACAAAATAGATTGGGAACCAAAATCCACCGGCAACAGCCTTCTCTGGTGCTTGACTCAACTTACAATAACTAAAGTTCAAATCTAGTCTTTGTGGATATCGATGATCAGCCTACATAAACAAGTTGGGTCGCGAAGCCTTGAATGTGGTCTTCAACTTTCTGGTCGGTGGCCTAACCTTCTTATAGATCAATGGGAACTTGATTTTAGAATCATGAAACTGTTTGGTATTTTCTCTCTTGCACAGTTTGGCTGGTACTGTCGCAGTCTTGATTATCTGGATGCACGGAAACCTCACACGATGACGAGAAGCCATCTCATCATACATCTGCTCCACAGCACCATTGAGTGTGGTGTCTCGGTATTCTTTGTACATGTTGTGGTAACCGGTCCTGCTTTGATACCTCAACCATATTCCATAGTTCTTAATCTTGGTTGGCCTCTTCTCAAAAATCTGCATGGCAGCACTAACAATAAGCTACTAGAATTTGAAGGTTAAGATAAAAGTATGATCATTATTGATAACATGAACTCGAGACCTACGTGTGAAGAGAAAGAAACAAAAACAGCTGCTTTAGTATAAATATAAAGGAAACTGAGGACGTAATCAACCACAACAACGAGGTTTGCACGAGATCATAGAAAATTTTACTTCTATCCCTAGTTACCAAGTCCCAAAGTGAATTATGTATCGCAGCATGAGAAGCAGAGCCATGTAGTAGAACGCTATCAAGCAAGCGAAGAAATACCCCACAATGCAAATGGGAAGCAGAGAGAAGTTGATATGTACCTCACATGGTTACATGGTATTAATGAGGATCGGATTCTCTGCTGTGGGTATGGATGGCATGGAAACGTATAACGGTATAAGAATATTAAGCACCACATAAGTTGATTTGTTTATTTAGATTTCTCACCATTCACAACCATATGTCCGAAATACCAAAGTTCCATAAAGTTGACAACTAATTTACGTTCACCTTGAAATGTAGGAACAAATAATCAATATCTTGAAAAGGCTTGGTCCATGTTTGTCATAGCCCAACTCCAGGCCATAAAAAGGTTGACTAACACAAGCACAGATGCCTGCTCGTGCCAACATGGGCACGGCCCTGCTATGCCTACGAATTCCTTGACACTCGAGCTATATCCTGGCATTGACATCATTTGTAACATTACAATGACATTGGTTATACACTTTAACTAAATTCGATCAGTTCTAACATGCTCAGTCAAATTAAGCCTCAACACTCGATCTTAACCCAGATCTTAATTACTTCATTGAAAGACTGCAATCTCAATATCTTGGTTAAACCGACAGAAGCAAGAGAGAGTATACCAATCTAAAGAAAGTCCAGTTGTATGTCACATGACAATGACAGGAGATTCCAAGGGCGACAAAAAGCTAAAAAAACTCCCCAAAAGGCATCCGCATTTAAGCTCAAGCAGGTTTTAGAAGTAGCCGACGAGAATAATAAAACCGAGCAATCTAAGATCTAATCAGCAACTTCTCATCCACAAATCATGAACACTAGGATATCCATTTTAAAGAGTGTTTCCAATATCAGGATAAGAGCACCACAACATGGCCTTTCACGTTTATTCTCTTTTCATCTCGTTGGATGATTACATATTGAAGAATCAGCTTCATTGACCTATCCAAGGAATGGGTATAGTTGGCATTGAGCAAGAATCACCCGATAACAAAATTTCTCGACGATCCTCGTATCATTTCCAATAAGGAGAAAAGAAAATGGGAACGTTCGATCCAAGAAACTACATTTCTAAGAAATCGTTCATACTACACCTACGCATTATATCTAACACAATAAGGTGAAATTCACAAACGAAATAAGAAATTCGTAAGCACCTCGTTGATGGCAAGAATTTGTCCGTTGCTCTTCTTCACCTTCTTAAGCTTCCTCAGGAAGTACCTGACAAAAACAAGGAGATTAAACCAGCGGAAAGGTCACAGATCAGCGAGAGAGAGAGAGTGAGAGCGCGCGCCCTACCAGAACTTCGATTTCGCCCGGACATCATTCGTCGCCCAGAGCTTCATCCTGTAGATCTTCGGGTGCTCATCGTTCGGCGTCGGGAGAGCCCGGCCGACGACCTGATACTGATGAAACTGCAAGTTCCTCCACGGAAGCCCAAACGAGAGGAGGGAGAAACCCGCACAAACCCCACAAGAATTACAAAAATAAAAGAGAACAACATCAATATCAGAAAGGCAAATGAAAAGCGAAGGGGTTTACAGGACGAACCCTAAACGCCACCATCTCGCGCGTCGCCTCCGCTGAACCCTGCGGCTTCCCTCCTCCTCCGCCTAAAACTTGCGAATTAGGGCAACAGGAAGGAACCCACACTCGAGCTTCATTTTATACTAGAACTTGTTAGGTAAATGCCCTCGCATTCAAATTAATTTGCTGAATGGCCACTGTGGTCGCAGCTGAAAACGCGCTGCCTCGTGGGTGCGGCCGAGGCTCAATAAGGTCAGGGTATGCATGCTGAACGTGGGCCGAGATACAGCCAGTGGTAGAAGTGGGCTCGGTCCGACACCTGAAACCCGGGTTCTCGGGCTCAAGCTCAACCCGAGTTTGGTTTGATTAAATTATAAAATATATATTTTTAATATAAAATAATATATAAATATTAAAAATAAAAATATTATAATTATATATAAATAATAAACAGTATATTAAAAGCTAATATCCGGAGCAGCCGGAACTCGATTTGGACAAACAGATGACCAGGTTACCGAAACATTTAGTTGATTGCTGATTCGGTGAATTGAATCTCTGATTAGATTGAGTTTTAAATTAACCATAATGTAAATCATTGCAGTTAAATCGAGTGGGTCAGGACAGAAATTGGACTGAATCAAGTTAAATCGGGCAATTCCCGAGCCAACTCGACGAGTTTATCAACTATGAGAAGTTGTCCATACAAACACACAAACAATATTAATTTTTTCATTGAGTTGGTTATTCCCATATTGTTGCTTCCTAAAAAATCTAAAACTCAAATACACTAAACTAGAAAACATGGACATGCACATGCACACTATTCCATAGTAATATTATATAAGTTGGTTCAATTAAATGAGTGGACCTTGCTTAGAAAGGTTGGAAGAGCAAATATATCACATATTCCATAGTAATATTATACAAGTCTTACTGGATTGAGTTAGCTCCTATCTGCAGTCTAAGGTGAGCTTCGGGTCAATCTCAAGTTCGAGCTATATGAGTTTTGTACTTAAATAGGTATCCATGAATCTAAGAATGTCAATGGATCAAATTTGGATTGGATATATCCTTAATCTTATCTGTTTTTTTGGATATTCACATATTCAGATTTGAATTCAAACAAAGAAAAGTCATATCCGAATCTGAATCCAAAATCTGATTTCACAATCCGAATGCAATACGAATCCGATTTTTATATTTATATCTGAATCCAAATTTTGGACTAGATTTTGCCAATTTTCAAAATTTAATAGCATTAGATACAAGATATTTGTCTAAAGATGAATTCGATATGAATCCATATCCGAATCCAATCAAATATTTGTGTATATCCAAATCCGAACCTGAATCCGATCGGATGCCATTTATTAAATCTAAATCTGATCCAACTTCTTAATCAAATATTAATTTTTTTTTCATATCTGATTTTTCGAATCGGTTCGATCAGATATCTTATTCAAATCGGATATATTGACATCCTTGGATGAATCTCATATATGGAGTTTTTTTGCGTGCGTGGGAGACCAGAGCATCGGGACAGCCACATAATTTCTATCTCCTACAAGTATTTTGAGTGCGGCTCTTAATGACTGAACATGAGTTCTGGGTCTAACTGAAATCTTTTCATGATTGAACATGAGTGCGGCTCTTAATGATTGAACATGAGTTCAGCTCAGTTCGTGATTTCTCCAAAAACAGGGCTTACCATATTATCAAGTTCAAGCTACACACACACAGAGAGAGAGAGAGAGAGAGAGAGAGAGAGAGTTCATCAATATCCAATCTAATGGACAGTATGTTCAAGTTTAATCCATCAACAATGGGATATACCAAACATGCTGTATCTAATTGATACAAGAGAATCGGTTTAGTTGTTGTAATTCTTTTGCAAATGATCAAGTTTAATTCAAGATTTTGCTGCAAGGAAAAGTTAGTTTGTGCTTCATCCCATAAGCTTCTATTTCAACTTTGAAAGTTTTGCTCTTACAACAACACATCTCGCATGATAAATAAGCGGAGTTTGAGATCAACTTGTCTAACATCTCCATCTCGTTACAAGCTTGAGCTTCGCTTGGCTCGTGGAAGAAGGTTAATTAATCATGTTAATAAATCAAGCTCAGCTCGTTTGCTTGTGATCCTCAAACCAAAGAATCGAAGAAAATATCATGTTTTCTCAGCATGTATATCATATCCTGTAAGGATTTGAGAAATGGAAATTTTGAGCTTTCTCAACTTATAAAGCCTTACAAACACGCTGAAAATGAGTATTTCTTCATATTGTTAGTTTGGAAAACAATGTGTATCTCATATCAGACATTTAACATTTGAACAGTCACTGCATGGGCCGAGTCAGAAATTTTTTATGAGGGAAACGGAATTAAAGTTTTTAAATTTTGACAGGATTTAAAATATCATTTTTCAAAATTTTTATATAGAACAAGTGAAATTTTCTAAAATTTACATGTAATTAAAAAATTTTAAAGTGACGTCAGGGTCCATGCGAAGCCTCCTTTGGCTCCGCCCATTGGAAACCAAGGTTACCAATGGATTGGATTGGAAGCAGCTAAAGGAAGATCCGTTTACCTCAAATCAGATTTGAGATTTGAGATGATATGAGATATAAGCCAAAAGTTGCCTCAGTTATAACTTTTTTTGAAGTGACAAGCGACCATCTCGTCATGTATTAAAGTATGGAAAGAAGGAAAATGCCTCCATCCCTAAACTTTTAGGGAAATAAAGATTGGCCGATCTGATATTATTCAGATCTGTTTATTCAAGACCGGATGAGAATATTATGCGTCCTTCCTTCAATTATCCGGTTCATTTAAACAGAAAATCATGAACCTAAATAATCTTTGCAAGTAAAATATAAATCTCTTTCTTTGTGAGCTTCTTCTTTCTCCCCTTTTACAACTCTTTGTTTTTCTAAAACTAAATAAATTTACAACATTTTGTTCATTAAATGAGGCAGAATATTTTTTGAGCTGGATGAATCACATGGTGCTAATGAATTGGGAAAATAGATTTTTTTAATGAATTCAACAAATGATTTTGATTATTTTTTCTCTTTCCTGAAATGGGTCATAACTCATAACCTAGCCATTGACTCTTACACACTCTCAAACCTATGCAACCTACCTAGCCATTGACTCTTACACACTCTCAAACCTATGCAACCTACCGGTGCATAAATTTTTTTGTGTCAATATGGTTAATGACTAAAATACCTTTACTTCACGCTTTAAAAAAAAAAATTGCGAACACTAATGTGAAAATGAAAAAAAAAAAAGTAAAAAGACTATAGAAGATATTTCTTTTTAACAAATTATCAAAATGTCTTTCCCTCCTTTAGTGCTTACCTGGTATCTTTCTCTCATACACTTCTACTAACTTATTTCAAAGATTGTCTCCATTTCTTTGTGTCGAACTTCACATGTCTCACCGCTACATAAGAGCACACCAATGATTCAATTCCCAAGAAAATCAACTTTTCGCACAGGCCAAAAAAGGCATAATCCTTCATAGCGAGGCTAAGCTTGGGCATCGGGCCGGCTCGGCCAGACAACTAGTTAGTCAGGTCTAGGCCTAGGCCGACCCGACATCTAAAACTCGGGCCCGACCCTAACCCGACTCAAAAAGCCTGAGGTCGAGCCCAGCCCGACTCAAAAAACTTGAGCCCGAGCCTGGCTCGGGCCTTGTCCGATTACATTAAAAAAATATTTTAATATAAAACAATATATAAAATAATTAATAATAAAATATTATATATCTATTATAATTAAAAATCATTATCGAGCCCGATCCGGGCTTATCGGGCCCACCCGGGCTGGCTCAGGTCTCGTTAGATATATATATATATATATATATATATATATATATATATATATATATATATTATAATTAAAAATCATTATCGAGCCCGATCCGGGCTGATCGGTTCCACCCGAGCTGGCTCAGGTCTCGTTCTTCTAGGCCCGGGCCTCGGACTGAGTCAGGCCGGGTACCGGGTAACCAGCGGCTGCTCCACCCGGTGCCCAGGCTTAAGTGAGGGTACTAGCCTCTGGGTTTTACATCCCCGGCTGAGCATCAAAGATATCTGGGTCAGGCCGTGGTTTAAAAAAAAACACAGAAAAAAAAAGTCAAACCAAGGTAACTACTTTTAATTTCATTCCCTAAAGTCTAAATTTTCAAGCAAAATTGGGTCCATATCAAGAACTTTACTCGAAGATTTGAGGCGCATTGTCGAATTTATAACTGAAAGGTAGTCTAACACCACAAAATTACGGAGTCAATGACCTAAGAAGACCGGCACATTCATTTTCCGCTAGTCTATCTTTTAAACAAACACGGAACCATTTAAGACGGACGCCATTTCATTCTATTCAAGGAGGCAAAAGAAAAGAAAAAGAAAACCATGGGTAAGTCCTGACCACCATTTCTCAAGAGCACGACTTCGATAGCTTGTTCGCCACGCCAAGGTATTCGCCACCATTTCTCTATTGTGCCAAATCTAATTTTGACCATACCTCTAATGTATTTAGCTGTTCCAAGCCCGACTCCCTCGCAATCCCAATCAAACACGTGACCCAAATTTCCCTTGACCGGATAGGGTTAGGAGGGGAGATAGACTCCCTTTATGAGACTAACATCACTCACATCATTTTTAAAGAGTGACTTTAGTATAACTTTTCAAGTTGTCAATGTGACCAGGCTGGATTTTTTTTTATTTTTTTGCGCGTTCAAACTTTTTTTTTTTTCAACAATCAGTTCAAAGTAGACCTGGGCATCGGGTCGAGCTGCCGGTGGGTACCCAGCTTAGTACGGACTTGGGTTCAGGTCTGAAAAACTCAGCTCAGGTCGGCCCAACAAGAGCCCATTATGGCATGATAACTTTTAAATAAATATTTTTGTTAATAATAATATATTCTTTATCATTAAAAATATATTTTATATTTAAAAAATAATTTCTTATTGTAACCGGGCCCGGGCCTAGGTTCGGACTCGAGTTTCTGACATCGGACCAGCCGGGCCCGATGCCCAGGTCTAGTTCAAAGACAAGATGATCTGACCGTATGAGCGTGGGCCATGAAACACAATCTTTAGGAGGATCATGATTTTGGGCAGTATAATAATAAACTTGGAGTGATAAAGTTGAGACTTGATCTACGAAGAATATTGGAAAAAAGTCAATTTCTTTGTCTCTTTCTTTTTGTCTTCGGGGTCTAAGGCTATTTCGGGACTTAGGAAGGAAGCACAAATCCTGTCGACTAGAGTGTCGTGTATGTCTCATTTACGATAACCGCTCATGGAATCGAACTAACCATCAGGCTTTCACTTCAATTAAAGCACACTTTTTTCTTTTTCTTTTTTCTTTTTTTGCAACAAAACTGAAGGTGTTTTGGTTTGGGGTTTTTTGAGCTAACATTCAAATTATTTTTGTAATTTTGCTGGTCATTTGGGATGGTGGGGGGGAGAGGGATTGACTAATGGCATGTCCATATAGAATGATCAAAATGAAGAAGTAGGCATGTGCATGAAGTTAGGCAAGGAAATCTTGTCTTCTCTCTCTCTCTCTCTCGACACTTGGCATTGCATCACATTAGTTGGTAGGAAGAATTCCTAAGTTGGTTGGCACAAGTAAACTTGGTTCACTTCTTATTAAAGAGTTTAATTGAGTCCACTGGAGATTGAGATTTATCCTTTTTAAGGATATAGAATCAAAAGTGTGTTGCGCATTAGGCAGACACATGATGAGGTTCAAGTTACAGTTTTGAATAGAACTCTCTCTCTCTTTATATATATATATATATATATATATATATATTTTGAATAGTGACTCTAGCTTTTAAGAGTTACTCAACCATTTAATCAAGACCAGCTGATCCAACATAATAGACAGTTAAGAAAAATACAACGAAAAAAATGTAATGAACATTTTTGTCATATAGTATTATTTCATAAATTTTTTCCTTGTTTTTTTCTCACAACCATCTAATTAGGACCATCTAATGCAACATGATGGAACAATTAAGAGAAGAATGTGATGAACATTTTTGTTATCTAATATTATTTCACAATTTTTTCTTTGTATTTTTTTTCCTAACAATCCACTTTCGTTAGATGATTTTGATTAGACGGCTGCCGGCTGGGTGACTATGAATAGCCAAGTCAATATTCACACACACACACACACACATATATATATATATATATATATATATATATATATTTATTTATTTATTTAATTTTTTAAATCCTGACTCCGCCTCTAGAGTCTAGACCCCGAAGAGAGGGTGGGTGCTGATATGAAGCCCACAGTGGATCTCAGATCACCTCAAATCTTAAAACTCAAGGTGATTCATGGTGCAGAGAATGAGAATCTTCAAGAAAATGTCAGAGATGTGAGCTTCAATGAAACTTCACCTGTGTTTGAAAATGGTTGCGTAAGGAGGGATATGAGGACGGATGACATTTGTTAAGAAATCTTTCCCCGTGTTTGAAGAGTGAACACTCAAATAGTTGTTTTGGAGCAATACAATAGGAACGCATTCCTAATGTCGAGGAACCCAAGCAAGCCCGTGACAACATGTCTTACACGGGCAACAAACGCGTGACACAGACTGACAGGGTTAGGTCTAAGGTCTTCGTAGACCAAAGGTACTGAAGTGAAGACCAAAGGTACCGTGGCTAACCTGGCGCCTATCTCTTCGGACCCAGTCCGATTGACTGGTCCGGTCCTTAGAGTGTTCCATACTCCAAGAAATATTTTGATCAGTAGTAGACCGGATGAAGTTAAACAGGCTCATTAGTCACTGTTTCAAACACGAGCGAAAATTTTCCTCGAAAATGTTGTCTCGCGTCTGAGGTGCAGATCCAAATGTAAGGCTTGGCACCCACAAGAAATGAACCACCCGACGACGCATCTTTTTTACATATTAGACCCACTAATATAATTAGACCTATTGTAATTTAAAAAAAAAAACGAATACAATTATTTATGCACATTGAAGTGCCTAATTAGACTTCAAAGAAATATGCACTTTCACATATGGTTGTATAATTTTTTTTCCAGAAAAGTGCTCAATTAGCTTCTTCGAAATGTTCTTTAATTTTATGTAAAATTTCCAAGAAAAAGTCCACAAATTCCACGAAGTTCTCAAAAAGCACGCCTAATTTATTAAAAACTTCTCAAATCACACCTGCATCATATATACGTACAAGTGCATATCTTGTATAGATTTAAGTCATTTAATTTTGTTTAACCGCAGCCTAACATCCACGAGTCAACAGATGGATGTTTTTAAGAACTCTTTCACGCTCAGGCATGAAAATGTAATCCTAAAATTTGGAGCCTGTTTATGTAAAGACATAACTTCTATGGTGTGTTTTGGATAATTTTCGAAAAAGTATTATTTTGGTTGGTGCTACTTTTGATAGCTTGTTGTTTAAGATATTACCTGCCACCATCCCATTTTTGCAATATACAGGTCAAATTAGTTTACTGTTAGAACTAAAAACAGTTTTTTTTTTTCTTTTTTTTTATAAGAGTGAGAAAACTGAAAACTGCAACAATGCTTAATACAACTATTTTTATATTATTTAGTCACGCTTTCAACAATATTAGGAAAATTAAGAGGTATTTGATAAGAAGAACAATGTGTTTTTGAAATATATTTTTTCATGACACTAATCTTCTTTCCCCGTAAACATAGGGTGATATTATGTCAAGAACTACATTTATCACAATATTTTTATTGGAAAGTGAGTATGATGTTTTTTATTTACTTGTTCATGTATTTTAAAGAAAGAAATGTTCTTGTTGCCAAACAGCTTATTAGGTTGGTTAGCAGCGTTATTTTAGCACCATAGGCCATAGCAGCTGGTACTCGGACATTGGCTCGAGGCATTTTCTCTAACTATAAGTTGATTTGAGATCTTGCTATCAATGTCACAGCCTAATAAAATTAACGATGAGGAAAAAAATGTATCCTCAAATAACTTTCAAATTATATATACTATAGCCAACCCTAACCTGTCACGTCAATCCCAGTAGCCGCTTATCATATTAGATCGTAGAAATTGTTTGGTTCATTGATATCCTTCGTACAATATATACTATTAAACATAAATCATATTCAAATCCTATTAGTTTAGGCAATATAGATAATTTTTTAAATCAAGATGACCATATTCTTAAGCCGAGTGGTTTTGTTATGGACACAATTTTAGAAACTTTCATGTTTGACGATCGAGACACAGTTGTCGAAATCTTGCTCTCTCTCTCTCTCTTATATAAAAGTAACTTTGATTAATTTTTTAACAGAACAAGTTGAACAGTGAACACATATTATATCTATTGTATGCGTAAATTATGTAATTGCTCTTACATTTGTTCATCGAACTATAAATTATGAACTTATGTTTGAAGCCGCCATTATTTCTATATACTGTTTGGAGACATAATTGAATGAGATAATCTCAGCTACCCTTTTTCTGGATAATCTCGTATGGCTGCACAAAACCGTAAAAATTTTTAGAATCTTTAATATTGAAATGAATAATCTCTTTTAAAAACTAGAAGTCTAACTTTATTATAAAACTGGTTATATATGCAACCAGGTTGAAGTTTTTAATTTTTTTTTTTATAGAAAATGAGGTCAAAAAAGACACCAAGGTTGTAAAAATTAGAAAAAAAGTAAAGGGCGCTTTGGAGGTAAAGTAAAAGTTTAAGACTTTGTTTGGCCTCCAAAACGCCTTTTTTGACTCGTTTAGACGTTCGTTTTTTCAAAAAGATTAGTCTTAGAGAACTCCGTTTTTATAAGGGAGGTTTCAGATTATTCATTTAAGAACCAATTTTTGGCCTGCCCACTCAAAAATAAATAAAAAAAAGATTTTTTTTTTGAAATTTATTAAAAACCATTTTTTTGCAAATCCAAGTTCTTTTTTAAAACCATTTGTTCATGTAAACTGAAATTAATTAAAAAGTATGGCTCCAAAACTGAACTTTATTTTGAAGCCATCCTTACTTTTTTTTTTATTCTTCTAAGAAGACCAGAAATTGACACATGTTGAGCAAATCGAGTAGCGGGTGAATAAAATAAGGGAGTTTTGCACCAGAAGTGGTGGCGTCAAGGGGCCGTAGAATTTCATTTTCCAGGGATTTGGGCTCCCAGAATTCAAAGTCCTCAATTAATGGCCGACAGGAAAACTTTTTATTGCCGGGGAATTCGCCGGCACGACTTCTACGACGTGGTTCACAGTTGTGCGATATTAAAAGTTCAAATTCAACGTTGCCTTCTTAATTTGAAAAAATATTTATTCTTTCGTGACGAATGACATTACTTTTTCCAATTTGACTGGTATGTTAACTAGAAATAACTCAATCATTAGTTAAAACTTTAAAAAATTGTTGCTAAAAAATAATCGTTTATTTAAGAATAATTTATAGAATCATACAACTGTATGAAAGCTTTAGTGATGGTTTTTAGTAATATTGACTTTTAGAATTGTTAAATGTAAATGAGATTATATGGAAAATCAGAAATATGAGACCCGGTTTTGGATATTTCAAAAGGTAGGCGTTCTTTTCTTTTACCAGAAAAGACGGATCCTGAGTTGTTTGCTTTTCTGGGGCTAGGAAACAAGCCACGATCCCCTGGCAGCCCTAAGTTTCTTAGGAAAACGGCCGGTTTCCTATGAAAACCTGTTCCCACCCATTCAAAATTGTAGGTCAAAGATCTAGTGAGACCCGGCAGCCACAGGGTCTGGACCAACCAACTAGACCTGATGTATTAATATGTTTGAAATTTTGAATGTATCATGTAGGATCCAGGTACGGTTGATTCGAGCTCGCCTGCGAAACTGGATCTGACTTGTGTTTGATGGATTTCAGTTCTACCGAGATTCAGGAATCAAAACTGCATTCATTACAGTAGCTTTTGACGTCTGGATCCAATTTGGAACACATGTTTACAAGGTTATTATTGTTCATGCAGCCCCGGTCCGGATCCTAATAAAGCATCAGATCTAAACAAGAGATCCAACACATTATCTGATCCATTTGACCTATAGGTAAGATAAATCCTGAAAAGTGCTGATCACTCTAACGGAAAGGAAAGGAAAGGAAAGGAAAGGAAAGGAAAGAAAATGAAGCAGCCCCAATGCATGACATTAACTCTGCAACGGAGATTAATTGACGGCGAGTTTTTTAACTTTTTTCCGTTATGAACAGTTAACATGTATTGGACAATTTTCTGGAACATAGATTTAAACATGTCAATAGCTTTGTTGAATAGGTTAACAACCCACCACTGGAAGATTCAAAAGTCATCTGATTTTCTTGCTTTCGGTGTATATGATTGTGTCAAAGTTTGATTGGAGTATGGCATACCGTGCAATAAATGCCGTGATTCCGCTTTTTACGGTCCATCAAAGTAGCACTTTGGTGTTCATGGTTGTGTTTAGGGTGAATAACAAATAGAGTTTGACCTGTTAAAGTTTGACTCGTGAATGAGTTCAAGCTGAGTCATTTGCTTAACGAGTTGAGCTCGAGTTCATGAGTCGACTTGTTCAAATAATCGAGTTCAATTCGAACTCAACATGTAACTGCCGAGTCGAGCTCGATCCTTAATCGAGTTTTGTCATACCTACATGGCAGAAGCCGCCAAATTGGAGGCATCCCCAATGCATGACATTGACTCTGCAACGGAGATTAATTGACGGCGAGTTTTTCTGGATCATAGATGTGTATCATGTTTTTTAGCTTCTAAACATGTCAATAGCTGTTGTTGAATAGGTTAACAACCCACCACTGGAAGATTCAAAGTCATTTGATTTTTGCTTTGGGTGTTTATGTTTGTGTCAGAGTTTGATTGGAGTACGGTATACCGTGCAATAAATGCTGTGACTCCGCTTTTTACGGTCCATCAAAGTAGCACCTCTGTGTTCATGGTTGTGTCTAGGGATGAATAACAGATCGAACTACTCGAGCTCGACCTGTTAAAGCTCGGCTCGTGAATGAGTTCAAGTCGAGTCATTTTCTTAACGAGTGGAGCTGAAGTTCATGAGTTTGAGCTCAACACGAAACTGTAGAGTCGAGCTCGATCCTTAATTGAGTTTGTCGAGACTTAATGAAGCTGATATATTCAAATGGGGTTTACGAGTTTGTCGAGCCTTAATTGAGTCGAGCTCAAGCTCAACACATAACGATGAATATCAATTCTATTCAAACGAATTTGTCAAGCAAAGTCGAGCTCGAGTTCAACACGTAAATTGAACCTGGATCCATCGATCCAATCCATTATGTTCAAGAAACTCAGCCACCGGGCAGCCGAGTTTTAGGCGAGGAATCGGCGTTTGACCACGATGTGTGAGCCGTGAGGTGGCAGCACCAACGCGAATTCCGAGTTGGCTTCGTCATCGCCGTTTTAAAATTTCGAAAACAGTAGGGACTTCTTTTGAAAAATGTTAAACGCAAGTGCATTTACGCCAAAAGGACAACGTGAAGAGCTTTTGGCCTTCAAATTTTGAAAAAAAAAGTGGAAATCCATAGAGAAATAATTTTCCATTGAAATCAATTCTCTCTCTCTTAAGCGAGAAGAGTAAGAGGAATTGTTTTCCCAAGTTCAGTAAAACACAAGTTGAAAATCTGAAAAAAAAAGACTCCAAGTTTTGATGGTATAAAAAAACACACTTTGGTTTCTATATTTTTTGTTTTAACTGCCTTTTATGTGTAATTCGAGAAGCTAAATAAAATAAATTCAAACATGAACATGTTTACTATAAGAAAATTGACATGAGGTGATCTCTTGGTATCCTTGGTACACTTGTCAAGAGACTTTTGATCCGTATAGATTTCTTTTTCATATCGAAAGTCTTTCAAAGTCCTTGAGTTGATCAACTTTGCTAGGCGGATGAATCATGAAGCCCTTGTCAGTGAACACATTTTCTTGGTAAAACTTTTCTTTGGATCAAAAGAACCAAGAAAAGAATCGTTCAAGGAGTGAGGGGAGAAAACTTGCGTAGCTCTCTCTATTCTCCATGCCACGATGAAATTCCGACACACAGAGGTCAACGGCACAAGCTCAGTTTAAGTTGATTCCTTTGCGTGTGCGCGTTTCAATCCAAAGAATCATAGAAACTGACAAATTCTTCTCTTTCTCTCTCTCTACACACACATAGATATATATATATACATATATACATAGGAAGAGAAACACACACACACACATATATATATATATATATATATATATATATATATATATATATATATATATATATATATATATATATATATATATATAAAGAGAGAGACACACACACATATATATATATATATATATATATATATATATATATATATATATATGTGTGTGTGTGTGTGTGGTGCTCACACACTTATGCATACTTATACGCATGCTTGAAGACTATAATAAAAAGAGAGCAGGTGGGGAGTAGTTGGTGAAGCGCATACTAAGACCAAGACCATGGACCATGTTTCACTCTTTGTTTTCGCGATGGCATTTATACTGGTAAGAGAAAGCACTGGCCAATGAGGCTTGTTTCTTGGAAACAGACACGCTTAGGTAGTATGGTTCTTGGATGTTTCCTTCTAAAAAATGATTCAGTATAATCAGGGGCGGAGCCAGGATATCGTTTAGGAACATGTCAAATAATTCAATCTCAAATTTGGGTAGGATCAAACTGAACATAAATAAAAAAAATGCATTGAACAACTAAATTTTTTATATTTTTCTAATGTAAATTTTTTTTCCAGCTAGTTCGGGACGGGCCACGGCCTAGGCGCCCCCCTCCCTCCGCCCGTGAGTATAATTCCCTCTCTTGAGTTGTCATATATATATATATATATATATATATATATATATATATATATATATATATATATATATATATATATATATAGGAGTTGAAAACTACTCAATGTTGTATTAAAAATCATTGAAAATTTATAGGTGGTCCACCAAGAAAAAAATAAACAAAGATTGAGATTATTATTTTAGAATTTACTCAAGGACTGCAAGACTTCTTATGATTGGACATTAAATAGAAGGGCTTGGTCTTGATGAGCTCTTAATTCCTATGAAAAGCATTAGAAAGGCAAATGAGTTGAATAATCAGCGGTGTTCTTCTTTTCTGGTATGCGACCAAATGATGTGCTCAAGAAAAGGAAGGGCAGTCGAATCCCACTGCTTTCGAAGAAAAGGACAAGTGGTTCAAGTTTTGAACGGATAGATGAATGGCTCCAATTCTCTATTACATTACCTTAAGAGAAAATGGTAATCCAGAAATAAAGCCTTTGCATTAAAATGTGACATCTGTCGGATTAGTATTCTGATCGTTTTACATAAATATTTAGTCGAATTCTAATTCAAACATGAAAAAATATTCTAGACTTAATTTTTGCTGCGGTTTTTTTTGGTAATTATGTATTCGAAAATTGGATTTGGATTAAGATGTGAAGACAAAAGTCAGATATGGATGAAATTTGGATTATGAATTTAAAAACCAGATTCATGTTCATACTTAAAACGAAATATATGTGAACATCCATAAATGGGATGTAATAAAAGGAAGATTAAATCTGAATTTGATTCATTTGACATCCCTAGATAATGAAGTCATCCTCTATCAAAACCAAGTTTATTATGAGTTTTAAAACCCTTGTTTTTTGGTTTGATGACGCACCCAAAACCTTGTTTTTGAATTATCTAAGAGGGGTTACATTTTTTACTTGTTTTTATAAAGCTGGGTTTTCTTCAAACCATAGTTATAAATAACGTCTCAGAGTTTTAATCAGTAAGGTTTTTCTTTGATATAATATGACGAGCTTAAAAAAAAATATGGTAATTTTTTTTAAATTTTTTAAAAAACTACAAATAAAGAAAAAAATAAAATAAATGAAAAACTGATAACACAAACATCAAAAGATAAATAGATTTGCAACAAATAAATGAAAAAAAACTATTTGACATTAAAAAAACTGAAAAAAGTGAAAAAAACTGAAAAAACACAAAAAAACACGTTAAAATTCATTTTTAACATTAAAAAAAAAAACTCGTTTTTTAAAGTTTAAAACGGCCAATTAATTTATCGTGGCTTTACTAACAGTTAAACACTAAAAAAACATAGTTTTGAAGAAAAGAAAAAAGTTGGAATGTCATCCAACATCCCTTAGCTTTAAAATTCCATTTTAGAATTGCCATTCAAAAACAGCATGAAGATTCCGGTGAAAGAAAGAAGATTCCGGTGAAAGAAAGAAAGGTGACTGTGAATCGGCATCAATGCCAAATGATAGATTCACTCTCCTTTGCATTGACAGATCTTGAGAAGTGAGTTCAAGGTGAAAGACTCTCTCTCTCTCTCTCTCTCTCTCTCTCTCTCTCTCTCTCTCTCTCTCTCTCTCTCTATACCTTCACCAACCCCACTTTCTCCTTTCGAGGCTCTCTGTCTCTCCTTCTCTCTCTATCTGCCTTTACACAATACGGAGTACGCGATGTACAGCTCTACACGGAGAGAGCCGCTGCTTTTCTTCGTGCCTTTGACTGCGACTCCTTTCCCATCTCTGCCCACGTTTTCTTCTCATTCCAGGGCGACTCCACCCTTCATCCGCGCGTTTTGGTCAATAGAAGACTCTCTCACACTCTCTCTCTACAAGCGCCTGCCCGGCTCCAACCTCGAAGCATCCTCCCCCTTTTCTTCTTCGCCTCCGTCTCCATTTCCTCATCAAAATCTCTTCATCTCCGTTATCATTCCCCAGCCGGTGAGGCGGTAACCATCTCTCTCTCTCTGATCGATTTCGTTATAGTGGTATTGATAACAGTGGAAGAATAAGGGTAGAGAGTCTGCAGACAAGGAATAGAATCAGCATCTGAGGTGAAAGGAATCAAAAGGGGGCAGCCATGGCTTCTCCCGCCGTCCGCTTCTGCTCTCTCCTTCTCCTTCTGCTCCTCCACTCGCCTTCCTCCTACGCCTTCCTCAACGGCACGGGCGGATCTATCCTTCACGGCATCGTCCTTCCGGAGGATCCCACCGTCCCCGTGTCCGATTGCCTGCTCCGATCGGAAGTTCCCACCACCCAGAACCAGAAGCCCATCAAGCTCCGCCTCCTCCACCGGGACCAGCGGCGTGCAGACCAGGCGCCGAAAGGACTCCGCCAAATCGACTCGCTTCTCGAGTCGTGCTACCGAGACGTCTCGCGCATTCGCACGTTCCACGATCGCATCGACGCAAAGAGGCCAAGAAGCAGCGACCCGCGCAGCGCCAGCGGCGAGTCCGTTCACCGGCAGCTCGACGGCCACGGCCACAGGGGCCGGCTCTTGACCCAGTCGAGAAAGGAAGCTGGTCGCGGTGCGGTCAGGCCGGAGCCCGGCAGGTCCCGGGTGGTGGCGACGTTGGAGTCCGGCGTGAGCGTCGGCTCCGGCGAGTACCTGATGGATGTATACGTGGGCACGCCGCCGCGGCACTTCTCCCTGATCGTCGACACCGGAAGCGACCTGAACTGGCTCCAGTGCCTGCCCTGCCGCGACTGCTATCCGCAGGAGAGCCCCCACTACGACCCGGCGCAATCCTCCTCGTTCCGGGCCGTCTCCTGTAAAGACTCGGTCTGCATGCAGGTTTCCTCTCCCGATACGTCTCGTCCCCGGTGCCAGTCGGAAAACGGGACCTGCGACTATTTCTACTGGTACGGCGACCGGTCGAACACCACCGGCGACCTGGCGACGGAGACTTTCACGGTCAACGTGAGCTCCAGCCCGGATGGAGGACGCGGCTCAGTTTTCCGGCTCGAGAAATTGGTGTTCGGGTGCGGGCACTGGAACCGCGGCCTGTTCCGCGGCGCGGGCGGCCTGCTGGGGCTCGGCCGCGGCGAGCTCTCGTTCTTGAGCCAGCTCCAGTCAACTTACGGCCGCAAGTTCTCTTATTGCCTGGTTGACCGAGAATCGGACCCGAGCGTGAGCGGCCGCCTGGTACTCGGCGAGGACGACGGCTTGGTCCGGCACCCAAACGTACAATTCACGGAGCTAGTGCCGGTAAAGGAGTCGCCGGTGGACACGTTTTACTACGTCCGGATTAAGGCGGTCCGGGTCGGCGGCGAGGTCTTGCGCATCCCGCCGGAGACGTTTCAAATCGGTCCAGACGGCTCCGGCGGCACCATAGTGGACTCGGGGACCACGTTGACCTACTTCCCGGAGCCGGCGATGGCCGAGATCAAGGCTGCGTTCTTGAGAAAAGTCAAGGGATTGGACCGGGTCTCGGGGTTCGAACAGCTGGATCTGTGCTTCAACGTGACCGGAGCCGACCGGGTCGAGCTGCCGGAATTCAGCATCCTGTTCATGGACGGCGCCGTCTGGAGCTTTCCGGCGGAGAACTACTTCATCAGGGTGGACCCGGAAGGGCTCATCTGCTTGGCCCTCTTGGGTACCCCAATGTCCTCACTCTCCATACTTGGAAACTACCAACAGCAGAATTTTCACGTACTATATGATTTGGATAAGTCTAGAATTGGATTTGCCCCGGAAAAGTGCACCGAGGTGTAAGCCGGCCATTGGCGACGCCGGGGCTCGTTAAGATGACATGGAATGCAACCATTGGTTCGTATTCGCCATCTTAGGAACAATAACTTGTATAGATACATATACATAAGAGATTTTTTTTTTATATATTCTTTTTTTTTCCGCTGTTTATATCCTTGTTTTTGGTTTGGAAATTGAAAGCAAATATAGAAGCATCCAAAGACAAGATTGTTTACATTGTGGAGGTGTCTTGATCTGTATTTGATGATGTTTTAAAGATATAGTGTTCGAGCAGGATGGCAATTTGAACTAGTTGGTGAATTTTAAGTGTAGCATTTGAGAAAAGGAATGTTTTGTTTCTGAAAAGGAGTTTAGCAAAGCTCCATGATTTTGTTTAAAAGAATGTTGTCTCATCATGTCCGGTGTTCGATTGCTGGATTTGAAAAGAATGTCTTATAACCAACATAAGCAAGAACATGATATCTTTGGAATACATGTCCTATGAATATGTTAAAAAAAAAATACAATGTTTTTCTTCTCCAACACCTTCTAGAGATCCAAATGAACCTGACTTGATTGGAATACAGATCCAATTCTCATCGATTGTTTTACCATTTTTTTTCTTAAAAGAAGAGTTCAAACAACGCGCTCTCGAACATTTCTTCTTTCTTAATTCCTTAATTCTTTTCGAACAAAATTAAGGGGCCTAACCCCCAGCGTCCTTTCATCGGACGTAGGGGCGGAGCCAAGGTAGGGCCCGCATGGGCCCTGACCCCACCTCAATTTTTTTTAAAACTTACATGTAAATTTAAAAAAAACTCACTTATTATATATAAAAATTTTAAAAAAATGATATTTCAACTCTAGTCAAAATTTAGAAACTTTAATTCGGTCTACCTCATGAAAAATTTTTAGTTCCGCCCCTGATCGGACGTACACATATACACGGGTAGGCCTTTTGTGGATCCAGATTTGGGTCTGGAATCATTCACCAGATCCATAATACGATGTAAATAAATCAAAGCACTTACGCCGTCTTTGTGTGAAGTGATTCTTACTTGTTTTCACCAAATAGTGCCATAAGAAAATTTGATTCACAAGAAAAATATTCTTCATTTGGATTTGGGTATCTTGTCATCACTTTTCTGAAATATTTTTCCTAGTTTTATTTATCTCAGAACTATAAAATACTCTAATGATGCACTGATCTCACATTTCTATGTGTTGCTTCGATTGGTGCATGGAGTCTCTTTTTCCCAAGCACCTTGGCAATGGCGTATACGCATGTACTGCTGCTTGGTGCTTGATGTCTATTCAAAAACCTTCCTCTTGGAAAAATTTGCCCTTGACAACTTGTCTTTGAAACTTTTCTAGGAAAATTTATCTTATAATAATAAGATCGCCATTCCAGAAGATGGATTGAAAAATGTGTTTGAAACGAAAAGCTGGGTTTTGTTAGCAACTTTAGAATTCTCACCTTGTTTTGGGCTTTGCATTTGATATTTGAAAATTATATGATGAAATCAATGGTCAAATATAAGACAAATTATGCCAAAAGAACGAATAATGACTATTATGATTAATAATAACATTATTCAGGGGCGAAAATATATGGGGTTTCGAAATAACCCAATCTAAAACCTTAAATTCACAGTTTGGATCTAAGTCCAGTTATATGAGGCAGTCACATGAGACCGAGGTCCCTCTTCTAAAGTCAATTAAAAATTGTCACTATATTTTAGTCAGGGGCCGAGCCAAACTATAATTTCAAAATTTTAACAAAGCCAAAATATAAATGTTCAATTTTTTTACATATATTAAACTAATTTTTTTTATATTTACATATAAATTTTTAAAGTTTTTAAAATTTGACAGAGAAAAAAAAATTTCTGACTCTATCCCCATCCCCAACATTATTATTGTTGTTGTTCTTGTTAATTTGAAAAACTTATATGTTAAACTTATGAATTGCATCCGAGAAACTCCATTTGCTATAAACGTTAACAAATTGCTGTTTGCCCCATGGTTGTGAAGTCAACCGGTCCACTTGCGTGAACCTGCTTCCAAATCGGCTGCTTTTGAGCATCTTAACTAAAAGTCTTAAAGCCTACAGCATGTTGAGAGTGTTGAGACAGAGAATACAAAAAAGTTTCAAAAAAGGTTTCTTATATAGAGCTTTCTTGGCTGCCGCTGAAGAAAGATCAGTCATGGCCGGCCACATGGCTAAATCTCAACAGTTCAATACCTGGGATGCATGTGCCTTGTGGGACAAGGCAAAGTTGATTGACTAAGATAGTGTGCTGGTGGCTGGATGAAACACTCTAGAACACAATATTCTGCTATGTTCCAAGGCTTTCATCGTAAGAGGCGAAAGTTTGAGAGCAATTTGAAATTGGTAAAATTCCACCATAGATTTTTAAATCTTATATTTTAAAATCCATGAAACTCAAGTCAAACCCCATCGTCGCTCTGCCCTTCTTCTGCTTCTTCTGTTTTGAAATTTCATCAAATTGATGAACCCAACTAGACAGGTCTAGACTCTAGAGCACCACTGTGGGCGTGCTGACATGCACTTAATCAGTTCCAAAGCGAAGATACAGAGACAGAAAGTAGCACAACAAACAGAAAGTAGAAGAACAAGACATTCTTCAGTAGTAGTGACAATGTTTGCTACACAACTAGACACGAATTTCCCTTGCCAAACAAACAAGAAACTGAAACAAGACCTGGTTGTTGCAAACGCTCGTCAGATGGAAACCAGCGGAAGAATGAGGTACTCTTCCTGCAACTCCACTTATTAGAAATAAGATACAAAAAAGACTGAAACAACAGACCTGGACAATTTAAAGACTCCAAGCCGAAATCAAACTAGTGAGAATGAAGATGGACTTTTAGTACATTAGATAGAGAGAGCAATCACAACTAGACAATGGTTACTCCGTCTTCTCCACTGCACCTTGCAAGCCACAAAGCAAATTTGCAGGGACCGCAATATCCATCAATTTAGGGTACGCCAGGTTCAAGTCTACAGAAAGTGCAAGAACTTAGGAGAACATCCAAAAGTCTAAATCATGGAAAATACTAGACTTAAATTCAAAATACTTACTTGCCATGATCTCTTTGAATGTTTCCTGCACAGGTGAAAATGAATCAATCAGAAAGACATCAAGCTTAGCATCATAAGTATGCATGATCATGATAAAAATGACCATGAGCATACTAAGAAAAATGAGAATGATCTGTAAGAATGCCCCACGGTTCTGGTTGGCTAGAAAGGGAAAAATAATAGGCACAAGATGAAAATTTCCTGCACCAAGATACTTGATGACTCTGATGAACATGGCCCATGTCAATATGGACTGTGCTGTCATCCCCGATATAGGAGGTTCAGATTACCATGCAATGGCATTCTAATAGGCATAAGTTCATAACTAATCCAACTAACTACCTCACAGAGAGATGCCGATGCTACCATGCAATGGCATTCTAAAATACTTTAAGTTATAACTAGTCAAACTAATGCTACACTTCTAACTAGCTGACAGAGAGATGCTAATCTGTGAAGTCATTGAAGATGAGGTTCAGTTGATGGCAAGAAATGTAAACTGCCTCCAGAAACTCATTCACATGATTAGATATGAAAAAGGAACTGAATTAGTTTGTCTAAATTGCATCTTTCTATGTTATCCATTGAACCTGAATTGTAACATGAGAGGATGAAGGTCTGGTTCCATAATATCATATCTAATCAATTTCTGGTGATTAATAAACCATGTTTGGTTTTGATGTTATGGAGTCCACAGAAGATACTCTTTTTCCTCAATTATGGCTAAGGAGAAGTGGCGATTGACTAGAAAATGACAATACTTACATGAATATGGATGGAATTTCATTTCAACAAGTATCACATGTAGATCATGTATGAAACTAAAACACAAGAAATCATAGAATTTTTCATCATTTGTTTCACTAACCTCATCCTTTGACAACCGAGGGTTGTAGAGGATCTCTTCTCCAACTGTGGTTACCTGAAAGTCAAAGTTCAATGAGATTTAGGAGCAACCAAATCACAATAACCCTAAAGATGTGCTTCCACCCAAGAGAATTATATCTTACAGTGAATCCCTTGTAGTCATGACCAGAATAGAGCAATGTGTCTTTTGGCAATGTGAAAATCTGAATGAAAATGATTTAAAAATGAGAAAGACAGCTGATATGATGAAAGATCAAACACTGCCGCAAAAGGATATGGATTTCATGATCAGATGAAACACTTGCCTGAGAATGTACAGACCTGTAAAGTTGACTTGAGCTTCCTCCCTTTATACAAAAGATGGAAAATATTAGGAAAGCAAAACAAAGTTCTTGATAGTGGTTGAAAAATAATGAAAATTACAGATGGACAAGAGTTAGGCAAAAGGTTTCTGTAGTGGTTGAAAATAATGGAAATTACAAATAGACAAGAATCAGACAACAGGATTCCTCTAATTCAAAGAATATTCAAGGCAGCAAACCTCCGCAAATCTTGCCATGAATTCTTTTTTCTCCTTAGGTTACTTTTTTCGTGTAATAAGAATGAAAAGCGACAGAACCATCAAGTATGGGTATGATAGGGTAGTCAAAACAGAAGATTTAATTGACACAATTTTGCGTTATTTCTTAGTCAAGTGAACCCTTAAGCAAATTCATGACAAATAGAATAGACCAGGGTATGCCAGTAAGTAAATAGAGGGGCATTTGTAGTATTGACTTTAGCAACAATTTGGAAACGTAAGACTGTTTATTTCCTTCAAAAGACACAAATTTCCTCTTCCTTTCTTGTTTTAATTTTTTTTCGTAAGAAATGAACTAAACGAGACAAAAATTTTACTAAAGGTACTCTGTAAAACGGGGATATTCCTACCTGAAAGTCTGTCCTTCCACAGCCTCGTATTAGAAGAGCATCACCTGTAAAAGCCATCCTAGGCTTAGGCTGACCAGGACCATCCCCTGTCACATATGTGATACAGCCCAAGGTATGACCAGGAGTTGCACGAGCCTGCACAAAAAACATAAAACTACAGATGAATTTTTCCCAGTGGATTCACATATTGAAAGGCTCCAAATAAAGGGAATGGATAAGACCAAAGAAAAGCAAATCCATACATAGCAATTATTTCAAAGACAATACAAGCATGTATGCTTAAAATGAAGATCGTCAATGAGTATAACCATGAACCAACCCAGGAGATAAATATGATTTAAAAGTTTTAGAAGCTTCAAGACATAATGATCCAACAGAAATAGAAGTTTGAAGAGATATATGGTTTAAAATTGCTAGAAATCAGAAAGATATATATGACTCAACAGTATCAATGTAAATGAATAAAACATACAAAACGTGACTTCTCAAGAAAACTACTAGAAAGGATTTGTGGGTGTTGAAGTATATTAAACGGGTCGAGGGGACCGGGTCTGGATCCATACCCGATCCATCTTGTAGCCCTTGTTGGGCATTACTTAAGCCGTGTAACCCTAATCCTTATTAAGTGAATGAGAATCTAAGGAGAGAGAGAGTCTGGCGGCTAGTGGGCACCAACTCCTCCTCATTCGTGGTTTTTTCTCCCTCGTGTTGAGGGTTTTCCACGTTACATCGTGATCACTGTTTCTCTTNAGGGTCTTTTTGCAAATCCGGTGAAGTGCATCCGCCTCTTACCTGCAATATATTGATTGGTTAATTTTTGATTCCATCTTTTTTTTTGGCGCCCACCATGCAAGAAGGTGGCTGGTCTGTGACTTGGCAGAGGACGTAAAGGATGAGAGAAGAGTAACTTGAGGACTGCCTCAACGTCCGCCGGCGCTCCGGCGATCGCATCCCCCTTTCCTTACAAAAGACCGAGGTTAAATTGGTCTTACGGGTGAAGGCTTTCCTCATCTCAAAGTTGATTTCCTATTCACTTCTATACCTTGATACTTGCTGGTTTTGCCTCTTGAATCTTGATTCCAGCAAGGAGAACGTGTGGTACAACCTCTACCCGTGGGAGATTGCAGCCCGAGAGAGAGAAGGAACCGCTTTCGTCGAGCGACATCGACGATCGTTTCCCCCAATCGACATTCCGTTCACTCTTGGGGTTGATTGGGAATCTGGTGCAGATATTACCTCTCTCTCTTTATCGTTCTTTTCTAGATAGAACTTGATTTTTCTATCGTTCTTGTGATTCTATCCAAGGATATTACTGCCCGTTGGTGCTCTCCGTTGTCACTGGTGCCTCTCTTGTTGTATTGCTGCCCGTGCCTCCTATTGGACTATCTGTGTTTATGGCAGCTTCTTCATCTATAGACGTGATGACGGATTGCCGTATGGGAGAGTGGATCATTGACAGTGGTGCTACTCACCACATGACCGGCGATCCTAAGGTCTTTCATGATTATGAGCTTTCATCAGGAAATGATCATGTTTCCCTTGCCGATGGTTCATCTATCTCTGTGGCTGGGAAAGGGAGTCTCCCACTTTTGAACAAGTTCTTAGTCCACAATGCTCTACATGTTCCTCATCTTCCCTTGAATCTCTTGTCAGTTAGCAAGATCACGAAGGAGTTAAATTGCAAACTTATCTTTTCCGCTGATCGCTGTGTTATGCAGGACTTGGTGACAGGGAAGAGGATTGGGATTGGTCTAGCTTCTGACGGGCTATATCGTTTACCTATGCGTGTTGCTCAGGCTCTCATGACGGCAGTCAGCCAAGCCACGAAGAATAGAGAGGACTCTCTTCAGTTGCTTCTGCGTTGGCATGAGCGCCTTGGACACCTGCCTTTTGGCCTTCTTAGACAGTTGTTTCCTGATCTATGTTCCAGGTTAGATATGACTATGGTGTCTTGTGATGTCTGTCACCTGGCCAAACATGTTAGGGCTTCATACCCTTTGTCTAGTCATCAGTCTAATGAGGTATTTGCCATGATTCATTCTGATGTGTGGGGGCCTGCATGGATTCCTTCTTGTCATGGTTTTCAATACTTTATCACCTTTATTGATGATTGTTCTCGTAACACTATTGTCTACTTGCTGAAAGACCGTAGTGAAGTTCCTACTGTCATAGAGACTTTCATTGCTTATGTGGAAACTCAATATGGAGCATCTGTTAAGACGTTTCGATCTGACAATGCTCGAGAGTATATGTGCCAGTCTGTTGATAGTTTCTTTCGAAAAAAGAGAATTGTTCATAAGACTTCCTGTAGTTATACCCCTCCTCAAAATGGAGTTGCTAAACGAAAAAATCGTCAGTTATTGAATATGACTCGGGCTCTTCTTTTTCAACGTCATGTTCCAAAAAGGTATTGGGGGGATGCTGTGTTGACAAGTGCGTATCTTATAAACCGTTTGCCTAGTCGTGTGTTGAATGGGCAGACGCCTCACTCTATGTTACCGGGGAGTCGTGAACCTTTCTCTCTTCCACCCAGAGTTTTTGGTTGTGTTTGCTTTATTCACAATCATAGTCCTCACATTAAAAAGCTTGATCCAAGGTCTATTAAGGGCATTTTTTTAGGGTATTCTCCCACTCAAAAAGGGTACAAGTGTCGAGACCCTTCCACTGGTCGGACCTATGTTACCAAAGATGTCACATTCCTTGAACACATTTCCTATTTTGGTGAGAATCCTCTTCAGGGGGAGTATTCTATGTCACATGAAGAGTATTCTCTGAGTCAGAAAATTCAGTTTACAGATTTTTTGGACTACAGGCGTGAATCCGTTGGTCCATCTATTGAGGTGCATGAACAGGAGAAAAATGGAGAGTGTTCCACTGAGGCAGGTCCATCTATTGAGGTGCATGAACAGGAGAAAAATGGAGAGTGTTCCACTGAGGCAGGTCCATCTATTGAGGTGCATGAACAGGAGAAAAATGGAGAGTGTTCCACTGAGGCAG
>JAANDH010000760.1:75222-142271 GCA_011799765.1 Nymphaea thermarum
GACTGGTAAATTAGGGTGTAGACCTGCTTCTACCCCTCTTGACACTGGGCACAAATTGAGTCTTAGAGATGGAGAGTTGCTTTGTGAAGAAGCTAAGGGAAGATATCAACGTCTGGTTGGGAAGTTGATTTATCTTACCCTCACTAGACCAGACATCACATTTGCAGTAAGTGTATTGAGTCAATTCATGCATGCACCTCCTGACGCTCATCTGAAAGCTGTGGACAGAGTGTTATGTTACTTGAAGAGAAATCCTGGCAAGGGACTCTTGTACGTAAAACAAGAGACTATAGAGATCGAGGGGTATTCCGATGCAGACTGGGTAGGTTGTGCTGATACCAGACGGTCTACTACAGGGTATTGTGTCTACCTGGGAGGAAACCTTGTCGTATGGAGGAGCAAGAGGCAGGATGTATGTTCTCGATCTAGTGCAGAGGCAGAATATAGAGCTGTTGCTATGGGAGTATCAGAGTTACTATGGTTGAAAATATTGCTGACTGATATTGGAATTGAAATTGAAGGACCTATGAAGATGTACTGTGATAACAAGTTTGCAATCAATTTAGCCAACAATCCTGTTTTACACGACAGAACAAAGCATGTTGAGATTGATCGTCACTTCATTCGTGAAAGGATTGATGCTAAAGAGTTAGTCCTTCCCTACATGAAGTCTGAAGACCAAACTGCCGATGTTCTGACGAAGGCTCTTTCATCGACTCCGTTCGAAAGGAATGTATCCAAGTTGGGCATGTTTGATATGTATGCCCAACTTGAGGGGGAGTGTTGAAGTATATTAGACGGGTCGGGGGACCGGGTCTGGATCCATACCCGATCCATCTTGTAGCCCTTGTTGGGCATTACTTAAGCTGTGTAACCCTAATCCTTATTAAGTGAATGAGAATCTAAGGAGAGAGAGAGTCTGGCGGCTAGTGGGCACCAACTCCTCCTCATTCGTGGTTTTTTCTCCCTCGTGTTGAGGGTTTTCCACGTTACATCGTGATCACTGTTTCTCTTCCTCTTCTTGTTCGTGTTTCTACAGTGGGCTAAGTATGAAGAAGTATAATCTATGTGTAAAGCATGGAGGACAATCCTGAGAAATGAGTATCGCCAAATAACATGTACCTAACCATACGCAAATCACTAATTTCCCCAAATCCATTTCTAACCATCCCATATCTAAGAAAAACTACTAGAAATTCATCCATCCTCTCGTGAATGAGCAATGAACTGGCAACAACAAGTTAGTTTAAAACATGTCAGATCAGCAAGACAATAGCAACAATAGGTTAGTTTAGTAACAGGTCAGGTCAACCATGAATGTGTAACATAGACCAATCACTCAATTAACGAAAGCAAAGAACCAGAAAAAGGGTCCGACCATATGAAGGATGACTAACCAGAATGCAGAGAATAAGATATTTTAAATGCCAGTTTTCCAATGGTTTTGCTTCTTGTCTACTAGCATAATCGAAATTGCAGCAAACAGTTGTAATTTTCAATTGCTGCAGTTTCTAGCAGCTAATTTTCTACCGTTAATAATGGTTAGCACATTCATTACTATAGACTTACCTCTAGAAACAAATTACCAAATTGAATTATGTCTCCACCACTAATCAAAATATCAGCCCTGGCTTTGCTGTCTTTGGAGATGATGGATTTCACATCAGGCATCTTAGTCTGCAAAGGAAAAAAAAAAACAAAATTTTGTTAAGAAACCTTATATCTGCCTAAGGGAGGAATGCACATGAACATATGAAGTTCCAAATTATCTGTCAGTTTTCTCAAATCATGCACAGAATGAAAGCAAGCAGTGATAACATGAGAACTATTGTACCTTTATTAAGCCGGTACCAGTAACATGGTCAGCATGACAATGGGTATTCATAGCATAAATCAGCTTTAAACCTAATTCTTTTATAAGTTTAAGGTCTCGGTCCACCATCTTGTCAACAGGATCGATCAACTGGACAAATAAATGATTGAACAATAAAACACATTAGTAGGTAGTATACCAGGAGCAATACAACGAAGATAAACAAGGAGATCATTAGGAAGGAGATGAATACAGATCAGAGGACATGCACATAACAAAACCTGGATAAGAAACAATGAATAGGAGGGAAACTTCAGCCACTGTCAAATGACCTGATTTATAAGCATAATTTGAGAAGTCTGCTACTGTGAGTCCGACATAAAATTCTTCTAGGAGTGGATTATAAAAACCATCCAAGAAAGATGAATATGACTTAATGAACAGCTCCACAAATGAATAGTGGAGACCATAGTATCTGTTGGTCTTGAGTCTTTTGACTATTTACCGGCAAACATTTCTATGTTGCTCGTTTCCATTGATTGTGTCATTGTCTACCATTTTCTTGTTCTAATATTCATTTTGTTATTCACTTTTTTGTCTTATTTTAGGTCGACTACAAAATCGAATTTAATATTGGTTACTGCTGAATCGGGCTCACAAGCATCAATTATTATGTGGAATGTCCAAATGTTGAGTTTGAAACTTTGAAATAAGTATGGCGTTTCAAATGGAATCCGTTGTCTCCATTCATCACCATTTGATTAACAATCTAAAACTGAATATCAAGAAAAGACCACGATCTACAGAAGACTGTGGACATAATTGTTAAAAATCAATCTTCCTTAAGAAAGAACCCAACAAGACATTCTTGTTTTTAAATACAAGAATCCATTCCGGGAAAAGAAAAGGACAAAGCAGACTAGACGAGGAAGTAAATTTCAGACACCAATTTCCGGAAACAGACGAAAAGGGGAAAAAATAAAAAAATAAAGAAAATGGAGAGTCAAAATTTAGATAAAGTAAATGCTAATTAAATCAGTATAAACAGAAAAGATGCTCACTAAACACCAAAATAACCAGGCATGTTTTAGTTACATCGCTCCTCCAAACGTAAGAGAACAACAAAGCGTCAGCTAAGAAATAAATTTAGTGAACCAAAAGATAAATTAAGTTATTGCTAGTTCCCCAAGACCAACGAAGGCACGAAAATATGAACATGACACAAGGACGAGTCTTTTTCCTTTGGGTCAAAATTAACTAAAAAAGAACACCAAAAGAGCAGAAAAAGTTACAGGACGATGTTTGCGGGAAAGAACATCCGTCAAAAAAGAAAAAAGCAGAAAAAAGTCGCCAGATCGGTATTGTCACAACACAAATCCTAGTTAACTTTTTAAAAGAACCGATAATCCCAAAGAGATATCACTTATTAGGAACTTAAACAGGACAAATATGAAAAAAATAGTCCGATCTTATCAACCAAAGAACAAAGTCAACAAATATTAACGAACACAAAATCAGGTCAGAATCTTTTCCGATAAAAGACAAAATCCACATTGACCACTCCAAATAGCTAAAGAACACAAGGTCCTTCCATCCTGCCGTCTCTCCACTCCACAACGTCTAACATCTCTGCAATCAGCAGTAAGGCCCTTTCTTCCCAATTCAACCGCACGGATGCGATTTTTTTGACGTCCTGGAGTCTAGTTATTCACATGTAGTTCGTCCGCAGTATGTTGAGTCTTAGTCCGCCGTTAGATTTGTCAAGACGATGCTTCCAAATAGTCAGAAAGCGCATGACTCCAGACGGCAGGATTTAAGGAACATTAATACGAGAAGCAAAAGCAAATAGCTCCAGAAGGGAGGATCTGAGAAACATTAATCTAACACGAGAAGAAGAAGAAGAAGAAGAGATGAGAGATGCTCACGATAGCGGGTTTGTCCTGGTGACCGACGTCGGCGAGCAAGTAGGTGTAGGTGCAGGACTCGCTCTCGAAGAGCTGCCTGAAGAGGAGATTGGATGCCCCCGCAGAGTTCTCCATCGCAGAACTCGCTCTCGATCTTCCTAATCTCCCGCGGCAGTACGGAGCAGAGCAAGGCGCAGCGCGGCGCGAGGAGGGCGCAGAGGAAGAGTAAGATGACGAAGAAGAAAGAAGAAGCAGAGGGGGAATGGGGGCGGAAGAGGGGTTAGCCGAGGGGAGCGAGAAGGGAGGCGAGGCATTTATAGAGAAGGGGAGGAGCCGGCAGCAGGGGAGAAGCATCTCCCACAAAGCGCTCAGGCGAAAATTTGACGGCTGTTGAAGAGGACGACGCTGACCCCACACCGGCTCAGCTGGCGCCTTCCAGAGACGCTCCCGCCCGCAACTCCCTTTTAAACTAACAGCCTTCCCATCTTTTTGTCCTTTTTTTTTTCTGCCAATAAAATAAGGAGCGTGCTTTAGTTATTTAACTGAAATTCGGAGGCTCTTTTCGAAAATTAAAATTTTCTAACAAAAGTGCCGCTTCACAGGGTGGTCATCTTAAGAAACAGCCAGATCTTACCTGTTGTCGAAGTTTTTTTATTGGTTACGTGGTGAAAGTCCATCCGCTCGCCTTGTTTTTTCCATGGTTATTAAGTCAATTTGTGCGGGAAGAAGTCAACGGTTTCGGCTTCAGGTCAGGGTTTTGACCCCGTCTGGATCCATTCAGCCGGGAAGAGCTGACGGACTAAAAAAATGATCTTGGCTTGTGAACGGATTAGATTCCCGCAAAAAGTTTCCGGCCAAACAGGAACGAGGCATTTCCAAAACAGTATCTTCCTGAGCCAAAGAGGTCGGTGATTTTTCATAAATAAAAAGTTAAAAAATAAAAAAATAAAAAAATGTGATGGAGAACATATGGCCATATTGCAGCTTATGTATCATAAATGTGGAGAACTTATACAAATGTATGGTATATTAACAAGGTTAGAGAGTTGCATTGTTCATGCTGAACTCATTTAAATACATGGGTCCAACAATGAATGGAGATCAAATGACCACCTATTTGTGCCGCATTATTATTTAAACTACATATTTAGATTTTTCATAAGAAATTCTCTATGTATATTGTAACACGCATCACACACATCATTTGATTGCATTCCAAAGGGACTGAATTGAAAACAAATATGTTATAACTATTATAATTCAGCTTTTATGGGCATAATAAAGAATTGCAAGTGTAAGAGTTGTGATTCAACTCATGGGCATCATAAAGAAAATGCAAGTGCTAGTTAAAAAGATGATAAAAATTTTTTAGCCCCACTTCCCAACTCGTTTAAACAACTGTTCTTCTTGTCCAGCAAATTTGGGGAAAGAAAAAGAATCATGGCACTTTGTTCTGCAGTAGCAAAAAGCCTTGTTAAGTGAGTCACTGATCTTGAGATATGAACATTAAATGAACCGGATTATTATACTTTTATTGAAAAAATGAAAGGAAAAAAAAAGCAAGAAGGAAAAGAGCTCAATTGACATGAGATCAACAACATCAGATCCCATTCATAATCCAAATTGGGTTTGGATAATTTTGATAGTATATCATGTTTCTGGTATAGTATTGGGATCATCCAAATGCGTAATTTTATGTTATGAGGACCGCTTCAGCACATCACATTCATGATATCAAACAAAACATCATCAGGTTGTATTTGATAGTCTCGGATCTTAAATCCAAAGTTGCATAAAAAGGTGTGTTTGGACAGATCCTTCATATTAAACAAACTAAGAATCACACATTAAACAAACTAAGAATCACTCTAGCATGAACTTTAAATCCATGGACCTCAGACCTAAGATCACCACTTATCAACAATATTAAAAGTTCCTTGACTACTGATTTGTATATAATTTTTAGAAATATTTATTCCTCATGGATGTTAGCACCTATTTTATATACATATATATATATATATGGCAATTTCAAAACCCATCAAAATTGATTCTTTAAACAGTTTTTGCACAATCCAACAATACAGATATGATTTTGAGAATGTTTTGGTGAAAAACATATACTAAATTAACCCTTTTTTTAGTCAAATTATATTTTCAGAGCCCTACAAAAACGAAATGCGATTATAATATCAAAAGGTACTAGTAGAAAAATCTAGATTTCATTTTTTTATAATCACAGCATGAACTAAGAATTATTTTCTGTTAAATTAATGTTTATAGGTATTCTAGAATGACTATGTTTTTATTTCAAATATATTTCATTAAAAATTTAAGAGGTCGAGTTTTTTTTATCTCTGACAATACCTGAGATATACCATTTTTTAAATATATTATTTACGATCTTTTTCATAACCGTAATAAATCATTTAGAGTGAATTTCCGCCGGCCGTCCGCCCGGCACCGCCGGTGGGGAGCGGTGGGCGCCCGCAGATTCGAGGGACGGAAGGCCCCCACTTCGCATCACCTGTCGCCTGTCGGTGGCCGCAACCAAGCTCTTCCCTATTGCGGTTGACAAGCTATCAAATGCCAGGTGGGTCCTGCTTGTCCGGAATTATATGCTCTTTTTACTTTATTAAGATATACTTTTATATTTTAATCCTCTTATCAATTAAGAAAACCAAATTATTCACTAATCTCTCTCTAGCCCTCATATGCTGTTGCCAAATATAATATTACAGGCTATTATTCACCGTTTAACGAACTTATTTGCATAATAAAAATGGAAGGATAAACTCTCTTTTAATCCAACAAGTTCAGTATTGATCCAAATCCACATTAAAATATGAGCTTAACTTCTCGTTCAGATCGCCATGAATACTACCAACTACACAGGCGCCACTATGCTACAACAAGCTGACCCGACCAAACATGGGTAGAGATAAACCATGTGGTTCGGGTCCACCTATCCAGATCCAATTAAATGCCCATTGGGATATGGTCAATCATGTGGAAAGCGATGCATCATGAAATTAAATACTAAGAAAAAAAAAATACGGCCACCTGCCATATTGGTGGCAAACGTTCAAATCCAACAAGTTATCTACCTGTTTTTAAAAATTTAAAATATTTCAAGTTGTTTCAGAATATCGACACAGCAATGTAAAGTCCTAAATTTCCTTATGAAATGGTGTATAATTTAATATCGGCATAGGTCATGCTGCATTTTGGTGTTCCCAGCATGATGTTGAAAATAATATCAAGCTACATCACACCCAACATGAAGGCAACAAAGGATATTGAAATTTTTTTTCTAAGCAAGTATTTGTTAGCTTTGGATCTAAGATCAAAATGTTAGATCTGTCGCAGTGTGGGTGTAGGGATGTCAACGGATTAAATTCGGATCGAATATATTCTTAATCATATCCGTTTTTTCGGATATTCACGTATTCGGATTCGAATTTGGATTTGAATTCGAATAAAAAGTTATATCCCTAAGTGATGAGTCATGTTGATTGAGAGTTATGTTGGGCTACTGCGTGGCTTCCAGATATAGATATAAAGTGATTTTGGTACTGTCGAGATCCAATACATAAACTTAGTTCACCATACATTGGCCAGCAAGACGAGCACTTGTCTCAATTTCAGGTTTATTATGGTGCACCCAAGAGCCGTTGCATTTTTTGTACTCTTACTTTCATCATGGATCCAACGAATAGTGGATCTATAAGAACTAGGGGTGAACACGAGCTTAGTTGAACCCAAATTCAGTCAGCTTGAGCTCCGTTCAACTAATGAAACATCGAGCTCGACTTGACAATTACGAGTTGAAACAATGGATAACAACTCACCACACATATTCTTGCGGCCATCGGCTATTGGGTTTCGTCTGAGGCAATAACCGTGGCTATTACACCTATCAGCCACGGTTTGCGTGATTTTATCATGTTCAATGAAGATTGTACTAAGCTTGACTCGTGCACAAGAATAAGCTTGACTCGAGGGAAGCAACTCGAGCTCAACTCGACAGTTACGTGTTGAGCTCGAGCTCAACTCGATTAAGGTTCAACAAACTAGTTTGATTAGAATTGATAGCCATCATTACTTGTTGAGCTCAAACTCGACTTGATTAAGGCTCGACGAATTCGTTTGAACAGAATTTGTATTCATCCTTACGTGTTAAGCTCGAGTTCGACTCGATTAAGGCTCGGCAAACTCATATGAAGAGCTCGAGCTCGACTCGGTAATTAGATGTTGAGCTCGAACTCAACTCAATTATTTGAACAAGTGCACTCATGAACTCGAGTTCGACTCATTAAGCAAATGACTCGGCTCGAACTCATTTAGTGGCCGAGCTTTAACGAGTCGAGGTCGAGCGTTGTTCACCCCTAATGAGAACTTCTTCGGATCGATGCCATATGTGATGGACTCTACATCATCGATTTTCTGTCATTTTCAAGCAAGTTTACAGACAATGACAAAATTAATGAGCTAGAATAAGACAGATCAGTAAAACATGAAACAACTTGTTGGGTCATCTCCATAGGTGATGAGTCATGGCTAGACATGTAAACTTATTGGATTTATTTGGATAATCTAAATATATTGAAAAATCCGGATCCTTCTAATTTGGTACCCCTAAATAAATCCAAAAAATTGTAAGAAAACCATATCATATCCCAGCAATGAAGCTTGCCATTGTTTGATTAAGATGTTTATTTTTTCTTAAGATAATTGAGAAGCGCCCATAGTTTATCATCCGCTTGACTAAATTAAGATGCCTTACCTCAATCAACCTCATTTCCTTGTCTCCCACAGTATGATGATCACATGTTCAACTTGCTGAACAATTTCAAAAATACCTATTAAACTTAAGTGCATTATTATTTAAAAATTTAGAAAATTTTATTTCGGCCCTTGTTAAAATTTTAAAATCATAGTTTTGGTTCCCGTAATGAAAAATTCCTGGCTTTACCGCTGCATAGCGGAGTAGACGTCTAAAGTGAAAACGCGTTTTATTCGAAAAAAACTCGTATAAAACTTGAAAAACAAGTCAGCCGTATAAAACATCAAAAAAACAATTTTTTTTAAAAAAATGCCAAAAAACAAAAAACACATATAATACATGTTTTTTTGCTTTTTTTTATTAATTTATATTTTTTATAATTTTTAAGATTTATTAAATGTCTTAAATTTTTCAAAATTTACCAAGATATTCTCGAGATATACAACTTTGCCGTATTATACCCAAGAAATTCTTCACCATATAATACTTGTTCACGTTTTTTATGACAATGGTCTAAACAATGAAGAATCTATTAGTTAGATCAAACTTTGATTCAAATTGTTATAAAGATTAAATTTTCAGTATTGAATCTCGATATAAATTCAATTCCAAATCTCAATTCAAAAACTAAAAAAAGGTTATCGCCCGAAACTTCGAGAGTTCAGTTTGGTTTGCCTTTGGTTCGGTTCTTAAACTGAATCTGCACGTAATCGTTGCGTCTTTTGACATGGGTTGGTGTTGACTCGAAACCGCCGACTTTTTTGGTGATTTTTAAGTACTTTTTAAAAATTTAATTGTATGGATGAGATCCGCAAGTTTAATTTTTATGAAAAATAAATAAACTAATTCAGGTCAACTAGGGTGGTCAGGTCTCCAACTCCAAGAGTGTTTGTATTTATCCACATGAAATTGTGGGCGCGGTAGTCTTCTTTTCAATTATTAATTAAAGAAATCCCGGAAATTTAATTAAAAAAGATGGATACATTCATTTCTTCTTTATTGTAAACTAATCCTGATTATTTGCAATTCTTTAATATTTCTTTATTTCTTTAATCATATCATAAAAATATGAAGTATCATAAACAAAAATAGACTTGCTTGTGCATGTCAAGCTTAGTACGATCTTGATGGAACATGGAACATCATGCAAATCGTGGCTGATGGCATAGTGGCCACGGTTATCGCCTCAGGCGAAATCCAATAGAGGCGAGTTATTAGCCACGGTTTCAACCGTGGCCAATGGCATGGTTCCTTGACTTTTAGTGACAATGAATTTTAAGGAAAAGGTGAAACCATACGTAGGTGAAGTACATGACGAGTAAATAATTTTAGGCAGTTAGTTATAACTTCTTCCTAATGGTAAGAGAATATGAGCCACACTAAATTTGTCATTTTCACAACTAAATTTATTTTGAATTTTGGCAATATGGATGTAATCTGCATCTTTGTTCAGTAAAGAAAGTAAAATTAGCACATCCGTGTACAACACATAACTAGACATTTCAGGGACATTAAAAAATCAATGGAGGACAACTATTTTTATTTTCAAGTCATAAAAAGCTCATGTATATATTTTCAGTCATAGAATAAGAGTTTATGATAAAAATTCACGGTTCTCCTGCCATTGTAATAAGGACAGATAGAGGAACAATCTTCTCGAAAGTTGCATTGGAAAGGTAAAAGTCATTCAAACATAGAAACCTTATTCAATGAAGTGATTCATTGCACATACAGTATCAACAGATATATGCTTTCTACCACCCGAATTCCTAAATATTAAAAATATAAACCTACTTTTTCCGCAAGAAATTGCTCAAAATGGCGACCTAAGTACACCTATCTTTTCAAGAAAGTTGCTCATGTGATAACTTTGTATTGCTTTCACAGTGAAGATATTTGTCCTTACGGTAACAGAGGTAAGTTTTAGGGAGACAAAAGAGTTGAACTTTAAAAGATATTAATTTAAAAAGGTAGCTAGATAGAGTTCAGGATATAATATAAAGTACCTGAGGCTGTCAATCGAACAACTTTCTTTACAAACACACACTTATTTTAATTTCTGAAAAATTGAACTAGTAAGCTATAAACCTGCAATAAGTTAGGACATTATAAGTATCTGAAATACTATAAACAGATGGGTGGCCTAACCTTATCCACAATCATAATTGTGACTCATGATAAAGTTGACTAACTGCTTAATATATGATTAAATGTCATTTCTAAAACAAATTATAGTATTACGTTGCCTATGGTCCTTTCTATATATATATATATATATAACACTAACATTACCCAAATGGATTTGCTATGTGACACCATCTTTTGGACACTCAAAAATGTAGATCCAAAGACAAAAATGAAGCTTCAAAAGGATATTTTACAGAATAGCCCCATTTTTTTGTTGAAATAACTAAAACAGCTAGACTTTCAAGAATATTCATTTTACCGACTATTTTGTGCCATCCAAGTGGCTAGATGTAAATTAACATGAGTATGTTTCTGTTAATACTAAAAATGTACTCAAGCATGTTTTTTGAAATATGTGATTCAATAACTTTCGTAGACTATATAACATTAATTCTCCCAACAAAAAAAAAAAAAGAACATTTATCTCAGATCTTGTTCCCAAATTTAAACGAATAAGAAAAAAATATCAACACATATAAATTATCTTATAGATATATGAAATTTATGTTTAGACCCTTGAAGTGGAGACAGAAAAGGCCGTTAAATAAAAAAGCCTTCAAACATGTGCGTCAAGCTAGCGTGTCTATTGTAAAATTTTCAAGAGAAAAATCGGTGAATCCTTACAAAATCTAACCAAAAGAAGATGGGTTTCCCTTGATGGCGATCTCAGACTCAGCACTTTTCTCAAAAACATTCTCGATATATGCAATCCCAACTTCTAAATGAATAATAAAAGCATCATGTCTCTAAAGATTTACATTCAGCGGCTTGAATTTGAGACAGAAATGGCCGCTTAGCATTTCGAACTAAAAACATGTTTCTTTCGCAAAATCTTCAAGAAGAAAGAAATCGGTGAATCCATACAAAATCCAACCAAAACCAGCTATTTTCCCTTGTTGGTGATCTCACGGTTTTTTGAAAAACTTTCTTGATATATGCAAAAAGCCCCTCGAGAGGCCGTCGGTTCATTTCTGAAGCCACCCCGATACGCATTTTGATGCCTCAACCCTGTCCTTAAGTTGTTTGCCGTAGATGGTACCAGTAGCAATCCTTTCCCAGCCTACCAATTTCGCCATCTCCGTTCTACTTTTGTAATCCATTCTTCCTCTTTTATGTTGACATACACCAAAACCTAGCCATGCACGTAATTGCCATTTTTCTGCAACAGACGCCCTCTTTAATCACCGTCATGATGAAAGATACTTCCGACCTACCACATAACTTTTCTGGCGATAATTTCACCTTCCTCTGGTGCTTCCATGGTTTTGTGTTCTTGTAAGGTTAGGTCTTGATGTCGTCCACGGTGTAGGGATACTGTTTTGCTTCTTTTGTAGGGTGGGGATTGAGGGTGTTTGGTATGAAGAGCTATGCACCACAAGTTGGGATTCTTGATGTTTTTCATTTTATGTTATAAAGGGGCTTTCCTGTGGTGTACTTGGGTGTAGAAGATGGAGTCTGTTTGGGTGAAGTGTTTTGGGGGTGTAGCTCAGTAGTAGGATTGAACTGCTTGTAGATCTGTATGATGGTGTTCATTTCTTGCTATTTTTGATCTTTTTGATAGATATAGTGTGCCTGTTAGTGTCTGGATCAGCATTTTGGGCGCTAGAGTGTTTTTTTTCCCTGGTTGAAGATTGCAGGATTCCAAGTTTTCTATCTCTTTGAGTTTCTCTTCGAGATGTGGAGTTTGCAAGATTTGTAGGGTTTTTTTTAGTGTGTTCTTCTGTTTTTGAGGTCTAAGGATTGGGTTCTTGGATTTCTGCCTTCAGGGTGGTGTTCCAAGGTTTCGAGGCCCTGTTATAGGTGTAAACGGAGTTCATCATGTACTAATATAGTATTTAATTGGTGTGCATGGCCTCTACTATTTTTTTGTTCATCTGTGTTATAGCAGTGGAATATTGGGTGATGTAGTCAGGGGTTCTTTGTGCAGTGTAAGGAGAGTATGTGACATCCATGGTTGTGGTTTTTGAGTACTTTTTTCAGAAGATTCTAACAGTTTCTCTAGATTTTGTTCAAGATAGTGCAACCAATTCATTAGATGTCAGTCGTGGTTGTTATTTATCACACTCGAAGATGGATGGGCTGGAGAGGAAAAGATGTGGAGGAAGTTTTCCTGAGACTTATGAAGATAGATTAGCACCTCGACTTGCTTCTTATGAATTAGTTGCACTATCTTGTACAAATCCCGTGACTGTGAAGTTCATGATAGCGACCTGGTTTTCCTCATTTGTTTTGATCTTCTTGTGCTTAGCTTTCTTCAAGCCACGATTCAATATTTTCGCTGCTTTTTCAGGTGATGGTAACTTGCTTTCTCAACCTTTCTTTTTCATTGCAGAAAGAAGGTTTCTCTTACCGGTGCTTTTCTTTTTTCTGTTTCTCATTACTTAACTCCTGGCCTTGGTTACGGAATGATTGCAGAAGCTCCTAACTCGCACCATGGCCCTTTCTCTCTATATATACATGTATGTTTCTCTCACGCATACACAGACTCTGCTAACAAGGTTTCTGCAGGTGATGAAACAACTGGTGCACATTCAAGCTGCAGGCAGTCAAGAGTTTGTGCTTTCTGTTTTGAGTTTTGTGTTTTCTGACTCTTTCTAAACACGATGAATATTTCTTCAGGCGTTGTGAATGTTCACGTCCCTGAGCTTATCATGCAAGTAATCTTTTAACGGTGGCATCAGGGTGGAGCTATCTGGGACTTGAAGTCCTAGATTCAGATAGAACAGTTCCCTCTAATTGACGTGGATTAGCTGAATCCTGGCCTTCTGCAAGCTGATCTGCGGAACATCAAGACAAAGTTAGCTATGTTCCGTGAGAAATTCACCAAGGATTATCCAAGAAATTACTCTCTCATCAAGCGCGGTCGTTCATTTTATAAAGACACGAACGAGGCAAGGTTTTTTTGCAGATTGCCATGGTTGCTGGAGTATAGATGGGGAAAGATGTTTCAACAAATTGTTGATATTGAGTTATAATTGAAGATATTAGTCTAACAATGCCCTTGATTTCAGGATATATGTTTTATCATTTCTTGTTTGGTTCTTTATTGGTCAAGTTCTTTCTAGTTTTCCAATAATTTTGCCACTACCCAGATGTGCCTTACCCGTGAATCACTGATCCTGTAATAGAAATTTATTTAGTGAAAATGATTTTTCTGTGGAAGAGATCTTAAGTGGGAACTTTTTGTATTAATATCATAACATTTTTGTCAACTTAAGAAAAGGAAAATTGAAAGGAAAAAGTCGTACACATCTGGTAAGAAGCAAAAATTCGAGATGCGCATAACAGCGAGATTTAAAACAAAAAGTGGATGTCTTCTCCTCTTCTTTTGTACTTCTTGCGGACATGGACGTTTGATTGAGTTGAATCCTACCAGATTGTAGCAACAAAGTCGCAAGAATTATTGAACTCTTTACTGTGGTTTGTTTCTCTCTCACCCCCCTAGCAGGATGCATGGGACAATTCTTACCGAGGCGAAGAATTTCATTTGTTAATGAAGCTCAGAAGTTCATCCTTTCAAATTGCGATCAGATAGCAAATTATTATGACGAATTTTTTTCACGTTGAACTAAGATTATGCTTTTTCGTGATGATTTTTTTTTTTTTGAAAAGAGAAGGTAGGCAAGGCTTTAACTATGCGTTTTGTTAACCATGAAATCTTGCTGTTATCCACTTACGATAATTATATTGTCAAAGTTGGAGATGCAAATCATATACATATATTATAGGAGAGCTTTATATTGATGTGTGTTGGATGTTGTCATGTGGATAAAAAATAAAAATCTAGTGCTTAAAAAAATAAGAATTGTTGCTAAAAACATCATAAACTGTTGCTAGTGTTTATGTAATTGCTGGTTTTTAGTGGCAGATTTTTACTGCTGGCTATCCTACAACATGCCACACATGGCAAAAAATGTTGCTAAAGACACTAAAAACTATTGATATAACATAAATCTTCACTAGTGGTCCTATTTGAATTGTTTTTTAATGACACATTATGAATTTGTAGCTATTAAACACATTTGATATAGATGTCTGACCAGGTTGGCACAATGGGGTGAGAGCTGACTGGCAGTAGTCAATCTTTCTTTCAAGCTCTTGTGACATCGAACTTCCTATGTTGCACAAGGGAGGACATCGATATGTAAGTTGAAACATAATATAAATAGTATGATGCCCTCCTACTCAATGCCAGCCTTCAGCCGAACCGTTTCAATCGAAATGTTTCGCATCGATTCTCATGGAGTCCCATTTGAAACATAATATAAATAGTATGATGCCCTCCTACTCAATGCCGGCCTTCAGCCGAACCGTTTCAATCGAAATGTTTCGCATCGATTCTCATGGAGTCCCATTTGTGATTATTTTTTTTTCCTTTTCTTCTCCTTTTGGAGATAGAAAGAGAAAGAAAAAGAGGTAAACGATGCACCATAGGTCCGACCAACTATGTTAACTTTTTTATTGAGGGGTCAACCACAATATTACTTGTTTTGAAAGCTGACAAATGAGTAACACCCACGAAAATTGAATCTAAAACACACTAGCTACACGCCATTAATCCGACCAACTACTTTACACCATGCAACGTTAATTGTGAGAATGAGAATAGGCCCTGTTTGGTCTTATCGGCCGTTAAGCATCAGGGTTGCCGTAAATCAAAATGATGCCTGCAACATAAAGGGTAGGAAAAATAAACGTTTTAGTTTTTATTAATATTTTTCGATATTCAAAATGATGCCTGCAACATAAAGGGTTGGGCGATACTTGTTGCTTGTTGGGGTTCTCGACAACAAATGAAAACTAATATTTCCAACGGGTAATTGTAGTCCTATCCAAAGTTTCAGACACTGAGATCAGTTTGTGAACCGAATCGGTGAGGCTGCTGATTCGGCAGCTGAATCGGTTAAGATATTAAAAATCAACTTCACAAAAACAAATAAATAAATGAAATATAACAATAAATTTAAAATAAGAAAATAAAGTAGTGCCCAACATGTGGCTCTCTTGATCAATTAACGGATGAATCGAATAGGTGGCCGATGGTGATAAAACTGGTTCTTCCAGACTATGCTAAGGCAGGCAATCGTAAAATATTTTGAACGAAATATATAAATATGCTGACATATTCGTGAAGCTAATCTAGTATAAAAGGTATTTTAATTCAACTTGTTTTCGTGAAAAATATTTTATTTTTTACTATAAGCAATTTGATGTTGTAAGCTTTTTTTTTTTTATGTTGAAGAAGAACACATTTAAACTCAAAAAGTGCCAGGTTTGATCGTCAGAAAGCTGTTTTGGCTGCAAGTTTACTTGTGCAACGTCATGAAAAGGATGAAACGATGACATCCTTTTGAATTCAAGAATATGCAAGCGAATTGCGTCGAACGTTAATTTACACGTGTGATATATATCTAAAACTGTACAGAAAATCAACCTATACATGATCATGTTTTAACAAGGATCAAACCCGTGATCTTCCAAGAAAATCCTCCATCAAAGTTATCAGTTTCTCCGAACATCTTACGCTTGAACCTTCAAGGTGGTGACTTATTCTTGGGTTTTCCTTTAAGAATCGGTTGTATTTGAAGTCGCCGACTGAAGGCCTGATTGAAAAGAAGTCTTGTTTGGAATTCAGATACTGATGGAATGAATGCTAATACTGCCAAAGGTGAAAAAAGAAGGAACCCCATTCCATAGTCATAAGATCGAGCAACAACTTGAACTGAATCCCATATGCCAACTTTCTCCATCAAAGGCCTTATAGCTTGTGCAACCTGAACACAGAAAGAAACTTACAGGTCATCACAACTGAAGAAAAGGGTAAATGAATGTTCTGGTGAAAAAGACTTGGTTTACGATGTCTGAGTCGACCAGGCTGATGATAGTGATTCAAAGGAAACAATGGTTGAGCTTAGTCACCATAAAGTTCATGGACGTCAAAAGGCAGTTGAATCACAGAATTTGTGTGAAGTATTGTTCCAATTCTAGATTTGAAACCAGTTTCTACATGCACAAAATGCTTACCAATAGCAAACCCCATCCAGTAGGCAAGAATGCCAGAGCGCATATAAACAGGTCCTTCCCTGACAATCCACACAGGGAAAGAAGAACAATCAATATGGACAAGAAGCTCAAGAAGAGTACAGCTTTGAGTAGCCTGTACAAGGCATGGGAATTTGCACTTAGCCTCCGCCGGCCTTCAATAGAAATCTGTATGCAGCAAGCAAGCGAACTAAGTTAGAAATGCTTCACAAATATTTGAAGAGAGACGGGGGATAAAACCATTATCCTACACGGAGCATTCTCCATCACAAAGATATGACTTGTACAACGAATTGTGTTGGGTTCACCTGGTGTATTTGGGAAAATAACATATTACGGACGAGGGGCGAAGCTAGAAAATTTTGGCTAAAGGGCATTAGTTATATAATTTTATATTTATAAGAGCTACTCTGTATGTAATTGAGACAAACAGCCATGAAAGTTCCATATAAAAATAAACACTTTCTGTAGGCTCTGTATGGGCAATTGCCCACTTCATTCATGCCCACACCTGCCTCAGCCCCTGCAATGGGCACATTATTAGAGCTAAATAAGTGCAGAAAAACATGAAAAGGTGTGACACATGCATATGCCAGCTCACCCTTATAATCAGTAGCATACCAATCTCCATGTCCAAAGGGATCATTGTGGATGAATGGTAAAGAAAAGAAACATGATTTGCTTAATCAGAACGGACCATACATGTCTCAAGTTATGCAATTCCAGAGCTAGACACCAAGCACCGATACAGAACTAGATACACCCTCAATAAACGAACCCAATGTTCCAGTCCATAAAGCTAGAACTAATGTGTAGAGCGATAGACAAATCGTGGTATAATAAAAAGCAAATTAGTAATATTAACCTTGATTAGCACAAAAAAAGTTATTATCACAAGCCAAGAAATGCCGTAGACCTGCAATAAGACAAAAACAATGAAAATTAGAGCAACTGAAAGAGAGAGAGAGAGAGAGAGAGAGAGAGAGAGAGAGAGAGAAAGACCATGATATCTTGGTTTCTTTGTGCAATATCAAGGTGATAGACTAGCCCATACTGATACATGAAGAATCGGAACGACAGAACTATTTCAGCTATTCTTCCACTTATCCCGGAATATTTCAAATGTGCATGTTCTTCATCCCACCATGATTCCCAACTCTTAACAGGATGAATCCCAATCCCACCTTGATTGTGGATCCACTTATTCCAATCAAACCAATCCTTTACGACTTTTTCCCACTCAAGGCCAGATGGATTAAACAGGAAAGGTGCAAACAGCCAGGTAAGAGACATGAACCAGATGGAGTATGTAACTATCATATATGTGACATTGTTCTGGTAAGATTGGCAAAACGAGATGTAAACAATCAAAAGGAAAACCAATTCAAATCCTTTAACAAAGTGGCTGCGTGAATACAGGCGGTAATTTTCGGTGAAACTTGCATGAAACACCACGAATCTTCGCCCTGTTGGCCTATATTTAGCACCTCCATGAAGTAGCGTACAACTGTAATAATGTGCTTTTGTTCCAAGGTTAAACGTAAAGAAGACAGAGGCTAGTTGGAACTGCATGAGGAAAAAATTGTACACAGCTGTACGAAATCCTTTCTCGAGTCCAAGCTCCATCAACATCGGTAAGCCTGTCAGAAGTCCAAGTTGAATGAACGACTGAGAAGCGAGAGCTGTTTCCAAAGATCTATTACGCTCTGCACCAGCTGCAGAAAGGATTGCTTTCTCCAAACCACTTAGAACTAGATAGAGTTGCCCATATAGGAAGATGTATATTCCAAGAACTGTTACCTGCAACACGCACCAACAGTAGAATTCAGTTTACAAACTTAACTAAATGCATAGGGAAAGATGTAAAAAAATTCTTCACAATTGGTTCTTACCTTATCCATCATAAACACCAGAAGTGCTAATAGTTAGAAATAGACATAGGCTTCAGGGGTTTTACAAAAAGGAGGTCAGGCAACATTCGCAATGGGCATTTTGCTCTTTTAGCATCACAAAAGGGAAAAGGGAATTGTCATAGACCAAAGTCATTGCCAAGGCTATTACTAAACAATTAGCACCATGTTAGAGTGCAACAGGGAGTCCAGTTCTCAGGTATCCATCCATATCCACAGTCCAATGATAAAGCAAAAAACTGTTAAGAGAATGCAAAGAAGGCATCATGTGTTCAACAATGCTTATTATCTTATGCAGATTCATTTTTATAACCATGTTAAGCTCACATTTTAGAATCTAGACTATCCATCGATAAAGGCTTGATTTCTGAAATTTGCAGCACAGACTTCATGCTAGATCCTTGAATCTCCAAAGCAGCTACATGATTCAAGACTCATCCAACATATTCAAGACAGATCAGTGTATGCTTCATAAATTACCAAAAGAATTTTTGGAGGAAAATATATCTCCAGTAATTATTTGTTCTTATTTTCTGGTCCGCGACTCTGCGTGGATCCTTCACCAGATTTTTCGATGGAAATTGTTAACCGCAAAGGAAGTTATGCCCATAAAAAAATGTGCCGTAGAAAAGGACAAATACGAGGATTACTCGTCATTTTGATAAAGCCAATTATGTATTTTGTTGATTACCTACCAATCCTTAGATGGAGAACTGTAAACGAACGCAGTAATTTATATATGAAAGAAACCACAATCCTCCTGAGTGAAATTTAATAAAGATACAGTGGGAAATTGCAGTAATAGGAAAACATGTGTTAGAGCATCTAAAGTCTCTGTCTGAAACACAGAACCATTTGACATATTTTCAGAAATAAAAATTTTGCTACTATGTACCAATGGACTGAAGTACAATCCGACTGTAATATGATAGCAGGAACATCTAAATTCTATATTTTCAGAAATAAGAATTTTGCTACTATGTACCAATGCGCTGAAGTAAAATCCGACTGTCGTATAGTAGCAGGATAACATCCGGAAGAAATCAAACCGATGCCCAAGGCGATATATATCTCGGCTTAGAGATTGTTCAGCATTTCCATTGGCAACTTTGGCTTCAAAAAGTGAAATTTGATTAAGACCTAAATCTCGACCTTTACCAACTTGCATGTATTCATGATAAGTTACATTTCCTTGTCGTAAAGTGGAATTGTATCCTGCAGGGATAAAATCCCGTTAGTCTTAACAGCTGCAACTGCTAAGCAATTTATCCACGAACCTGGACATATTTTCACCTGCAAAAATATCTTCACTCAGGTTGATAACTTTTGATGCTTTGCTAACTCCACCTCTTGTCAAGTGAAAAATCCTGTCAAACACATCTGGGTGGCCATAATGGAAACGTACCCTGAACATTGTAACAGATGTCACTAAAGCATGGTCAAGGGGAGGAGATAGAGATAACTATCTTGGTGGAAGCAAGAAGATAGAAGGTTGAAAGAAGAAGTCAACACTATTCATTTGAACACATTTCCCAATTAAAACGAATTGGCCAAAGGTTTTGAAATCAAGAATATGTACAGATTGAGGTTTTTGTCTTCCAATTCATACTTGAGTGGATTTGCTAACAGCCGTTGACCAATGGTTACAAAGCTAGTCTCTTGATAGGACATGAATCCAGCTAGAGACGAGACACTGCAAGGAAGACATTAATTGAATCAAAATCCAGTCAACCTGAAACAGAAAATGGAAATAAATTAGTAAAATAGTCGTGAACCTTCCAGTGAATATGTGTTCGCGCATCCCAAGTATAGTTGGAGGACGCTTTCTTGAGTGGTGGAGGAACTCCTGCAATAGATTTCTCATTTTGAATGCTTCCTCTAGGTAGTTGTCCTTAAAAACCATGTACAATGAAAGGAGATTAGTAGAAGCAGAAACATAGTATAAGCAGAAACATACCGTAGCAGTTGTACATGGTTCATGTTAATTGTATTGTCCTCAACGGTAAAAGGAAATATTACAAGCACAACAAATGCACCAGTTAAGAATCTTTACATACTTGGTTCATGTCAATTGTTTGAAGGCCCTCACCACGTGTGAAAATAATTGCATGATTTTGGTTTTCAGGCTTCCCTTCTCCAATAAGAGGTGGACCAGGTAGCTGTATGCGATATACTTCCTGCAATTAACAATTAGTATAAATTAAAAATTGAACAGCAAAAACCCTTGACAGTCATTTATCCAAAGGAACAAATTGCCAGAAAAAAACATATATATGACTGGTTTAATTGTCACGGTATAAAATAATGACCTAAAGTATCCAGAGTGAACAATATAGATAATCTACTCAGGGTAATACTTCGTTTCTGATTCCATTTTATGGTTTGTGAGAAGGCATACTACTGAGCAACGCATTCACAAATATACTCTCATGCTTGTTAAGCTGCTGTAACACGAAGAGGACCCAGCAACAAATTTAACATAATAAGAGGCCTTAAGAACCGCTAAACAAGCCAAATCAGCTGAAAAATAACTTCTTAAGTTCAGCTTCTTCCATGGTTTTATGAAATAGGTGAAACTAAAAGTTTCCTGGGTTCTTGAGAAGAAGTGAAATATTAGTAAGAAATCCAACAAAAGTTGTGGGTATTTTAGAATTTTAGAAGTATCACGAAATGTTACGTATACAGATAATATATGAATGCCTTCTTGGTGTTGTGATCGGAATGCTAGTCAAACTTTTATTGACACGAATCCTGCAATTAATGAAAGGGAATCATGCCGTTTTTCCATGCAACTGAGAGTTATTCAATTTGCAGAAAAAGTTTACCTGATCCAAATTGTTGACTGCCTTGACTAGGACGGAGAAATAAACCTTATGGCCGTTTCCCATTTCTCTCTCCTCAATATAAGCAACCCGTAGTGATGGATATCTATTTATATTTTATACAAGATTGCATAAAAAATTTATCAGTATTTGTAAAACAATCTATGGAATGTAGATATATGAACTGTGGCAGAATTACATGATCATTAAGTTAATAATCTCATTGACACGAGGGTCTCTAAATGATTTTTGATCACCAAAATTTTGGCAGGACGCAACATGCGCAACATGTGTGAATTTTATGTCAGTAACTTACTTGATCATTAAGTCGACAATGTCATGGGCGCGAGGGTCTCCGGACGATTTTTGAGCACCAAAATTTTGGCAGGACACGACATATGTAAATTTCATATCAGCAACTCCTTCCAGTTGTGCCAATAACCTGTGATGGGCATTCCCATTCCTCTTAACAGCCTCATAACCCTTACAAGTCTCTGTTTGGGAAGAAATAGGGTCAGACAGAAGCTACAAAACTTGTGATGCAGTTGTACAGCGTTTGACGATTATTATATCATTACCATTCAAGGGCTGTTTACCTGATATTAGAACTAAGAACTATAAACAGAAGCTAAATGTTAATTAATGAGTAACCAGCGAGAGTTTTTTTTATGGATCGACCACAAGGACATGTAATGACCATAAAGCAGATTTTTGCTGATGCATACAGTTCTCTAGAAGAATATTCAGATTTTCTGGAGGATTGCACTCACCTTCTTCATTGGCCAAATCTAAGAAAGCTTGAAGCTTCAGCGCCTCCTTATAGTACATCATCCCTCTCACTAATAAGAAGAAAAAGAATTTTGGTCTTATGCTGCACCTTACACATGCCAATATCTGGTGCAAGATCTAAATATGAACCATCAGCAGATCATTATGTGTTTCCTGACCTGTTCGACTTAATGTCTGTCCACGGTATGAAGCCCATTTCCTTAACTCCTCCGTTTTTTCAGCATCAGTAAAATCACTGTCCCCACATTCTATGCGCTCCAAAAAGTTTTTCCATTCATCTGGCCATATAGATGAACAACTTAGTACCAAGAACAAATGTACGTAAAGGAATCTAAATAACGAATCCAAAAGACAGAAACCTGGATATATCGTTTGCATATAAAAGATGATGGAAACTGCATCTCGCACCGAGTGAAGTTCTTCCTCTGAAAAAGTAACTTCCTCCATGTAGTATGGAGTTATGACACTGAATTCAAGGACAAACAAGTAACAAATTGATTTCAGGACATCTATTAGCAAAGGTCAACTCCTTGGAAGAGGTCCACATTTTTCTCTCCTTTTCTACCTTCAAATTAACGACTACATGAACCATATCAGGCAACTAAAGTTAATATTTAAATTGAAAACAACATTACATTGGCATTGAAAAAATGCAGAAGTCTTAAGCATATGCTATGCTGACACCCATACATTCATACTGGAATTTCCCCAAGGTTACAATCTTGTGCTGCATATTCCACTAGCATATGAACGACTCCCAGAATCTACCTCCAATTGCTAAGGATTATCACCTATGGAAGTCAAATATTTTCACATAAAAGAAATCAATTACCCAACTTCTTGCAATGTTGCATAACCCATACTTTAAGTCTTTTTTCATATTCGTGATCGACTTATAGCCATTGAACAATCCATCCCTGCCTTATTGCCATTAACAATCATTCCTTCCTTTCACTTAAGTGCTTCCAAATCAGTCCTTCAGGTTAAATGTGTTAAATAAATTATTTTCCCTCAATGAAATGGCATGATTACCCTTAAAAATGACCAGGGAATTAGTAGAATAGCGTAAATATTTCTCCAAAGGACATACGCCTACACATGGTTAAAGTTTCTGCAAAGATGCTACACATGGTTAAAGTTTAATGAATTTGCCTTAGAAGTGCAAATGTCGAATATGGATTTGCAAAGTTTGTTAAGGCCGACCAAAGCCTGGTGGTCAATCACATAACGCTGGGATGGATAACATTAACTAGCTATAAATCAGGGATCAATTTCGTATTCCTAATCATAATATCAGCCTCATTAGCTTTCCGTTAACTTGCATTACTTGTAAGTCGTAACTAGTGGATTGGATTTTAGGGATGCTGATCCATCTAGAATAGGTTATATGAGGTGAAGGAGGAAGCTTTGTAACCACCATAGTAACAGCTGACATCCTTGCTTCCTCACTCTCTTCGACAATGAACTTATTCCCTCAAAAATAGAAGCTCTAGACCATGAGTGCTGACTATAGTTGACGAACGTCTAAACCGTGGCAGTGTTATCTAGATATACAATTTGACCAAGGAACTAACTACCGACCGGTCAGCTTTTTTACCGATGAACTGCATTGCATTAGCTGACGCACTATAACTTGAATATCAAGTCCATATGATGATACCAATATGCTCTAGCTACTAAGATCAACTCGATCATCCTGTAGCACATCCAATGGCATGGCTTCGTCCTGCCATGAATGTTTTTGTTAGCCGTGGATGTTACTTGTGAGTTTTCCAGCTTGTAGGCATCAGTTTTTACTTTTTACGAAGTATCTTATGCAATTGAACTTACCAAATTGGCTGCAAGAGAAAAGAATATAAGTGGAGGGATGGAAGAAAAGTCCAGCAATTAACCTGAAAGGTATCATGCTACGAACTTTAGGCGCCGGAGGCATATCCATAAAGAGAGAAGTACTGAAGAAGGAAATACGGCGTCTAGCTTCCAAGTTCACAGGGATATCCATAGCAGATTCATTTATCGTTAGCAGCAGATATAATCGTTTTATCTGCACATAATTAGATGAAAATAAGGCCCATATTTGACGGAATAGAAACACATCCACAACTCTTACCTTCTCCTGCAGAGAATTGTCATCAGGAAGAGGGTAAGAAAGAACGGCATTTGTGTCAGATGGTAAAAATAGTAGCATGTCGTCGGCTGATTGGGAGCAGCGAACGGAATCACAAAAGCTAAGAAAAGGATAAATATGGCACTTCAGGAGAAGAGTTACTAATAATATAATCCAAATAACTTGTAGAATTGAGTTATTATTTTACCTGCAACCATGAATAATCATATCCTCTGTTACTACTTCAAATATATCTTGGAGTAACCTCACCAGCTTCCCTTGGCAGTCAACCTTATTTTCAATCTGATTTTTTTTTTCCACAGAAGCAAATGTTAGGAGTGCTGAGAGGCACACGTTCAGACTAATAATAAAAAGGTATATGTAGAATCGGTACCAAAAGATCAACCATTTGAACAAACTTTTTATGCAAAATAGGCAGCTCCTTCATCCTGAAGTTGATGAGAAAGGTAGATTCCTCAACGCTTGTTTCGACTTGCTCAATGATGCCAGACATAATCCTGAAAATTCTCACGTAATACAACGTAAAGTATAAACTTGCAGAGTGAAATTATAGCACTAGGACAGAGGCACAAATCAAATTATAAGCAATTAAGGAATATAGATTACAATACCTTTTTTCTCTGTCCCCAACAACAAGCAGATTGAATATATGCTTCAGTGATTCATAACATTCTTTTACAGCACTAAGCATATAAACATCTTTCTTAATTGTTTTGTAAAGATCTCTATCTGTGCCGATAAAATTCTTTGCAATGTCTACTGCTGTTGAGAGCTACAGTTGAAAGAGATTTTCACTCAGATTCCGGTCTCACAAAGGCCAATAAGAGCTTCTGGAATTACCTTTGCAGCTAGCAGGAAGAGCGGACAACAGGCTGAGGAAACACCTAACTCCGACGAGATCGGTACGATCATCAGATCCATTTCTCTGTTAAGAAAAAGAAAGTAGCTCTTATTATGAGTGTTAGAAGGTTATTGAGTTCACGAGCCATCTTTTGTCAAGAAAATAGCGCTGTATCCTAGTAACCTGTTACTTATGAGATCCTCCGAGCGAAAACTAGTGATAATTTGGTTCCAGACTTGAGCAAATTCAGCACTCCGGTTTTGTGCTTTTTCTGATGCCTAGGGAAGGAAGAGAACCGAAATCTTGGTCAAGTTGTCTATAAATTTTTGGGAAAACACGAAAAGGTAAGATCGAGAACACTTTCCACTACCTTGCTGAAGTTACTGTTGAAGAAGCTACCTGTTTTCATCTTTTGCCGTTTCGTAGACTTTGGCATAAGGTGGACATTAAAAGCAGAAGGCAAAGAATGAAATCTAGTTCTAAGTGTTCCCATTGTGCGGATCTGCATGGAACAAATGATTGCTGAAACATTTTTAAAGGACACATAATCAGAAATATTAAGAAGTCGAGCAGCAAGAAGAAGCGTAACCACTAGGACAACTGGCCAGTCGCTTGTGCTCTGGCATATAGCAGCACAACAGACCCATGAGCACAACCTATGACAAGTTATGGTCCTCTGTACCATAAAGCATCAATTAGAAGAAGAAACCGCCAAACAAGCCACTAGAGTATTCATGTTAATATCCTTATCAGGTCCACGTTGGTGTCCGAGCACTATATCAAAGACACCGTCCCATGTGATTATTACAAGATAACTGTAACGCGTGAACGTGGATGCATGCAGGGAAAAGATTTTGTGGCAGACTAATGAGGTGAAAAATTATCATGCAAGCTGTATCAACTCAATGAATCTAAACAGACACATGTGCTTAATATAGGTTATAAGGAATCATACTTCGAATTTTATGCAAAATATGATTTTATGAGAAAATTAATGCATCATAAATTATCAATTTAGTAAATTTCAACAACCAGCATACGTCTAATACTCGCTTGGGCTATGGTACCAAGATATGAATATATGTACTATAAGTTTAAAAAATGTGGGTATGAGGTATGACATATATATATATATATATATATATATATATATATATATATATATATATATATATATATATATATATATATGCAAAATAAAAATAAAAGCAACATTTAAATAAATAAGTGTCATAAAAACATTACATGTCGATGAACAATAACTTTAAAACAAATGAAAACTGAGTTGGAAAAAATTAAATCAAGTGAAATTTAATGATTTGGATAATTTTCTATTTAAAAAATACCTAAGTATGTCCAAGTACTCATTTTGGGTAAGACAACACATGTACATAGTCCTTATTAGAGTACCAACTTAGTCTAAAACAAAACAATTTTTTGACTCCATTGAGATGAAACAAAAACCAGGTTTTATAAAAATTCATTTTTAATAAAATTTGTTTTCGAAAGGGATTGAACAATCTAGTACCCCATGTTATTAAAAAAAGAAAGTTTTTGGTATAAAACCAATTTTTAAATAACAATTAAAGATCCATTTTTTTCACAAAACTAAATTTTTAAGTGCCATCCAAACACGCCGTCGAAGAGTGTTTGAACGACACCAAAAACTCATTGTTGAAAGTAAAATATAATTTTTGTTTCCAAACACCCTTTCGTAAACGTTCGGATAACACAAAAAATGAGCGTGTCCTCGTTTTTGGCAAAAACCATTTTTCAAAATGGAGTGAATACTTGACAAAACTGAGTTTTGCTATAGTTTTTGGCAAAATCCCCGAGACTGTCAAATGGGAAAAGTTCGTTCGTTTTTGGGCGGCAGGACCTCTGTGAAAGCGCAGAAGGATCCAACCAAGCTCTTTCACCTACTCTTCGAAATAGAGTGAATACCCGACATCTCATCTCCCCTGTTATTCACAATAAAATATGTTTTCACAGAACCATTTTACGTATTTATGAAAAAAAAGGAGGAAAGACTAAAGAGGAAGCGACGAGTCCCCCACTCTCGCGCAGTAACGAGTCTCTTACTCTCAGTCTCCTCTTCTTTCCTTTCTTCCTTCCTTTTTTTCTTTCGGAATTTTCTTACCCTTGTTACCTGGTTTGCTTTTTCTGTTTTTTCTCCTCTATTTTTCTCCTTGTTACCTGTTTTTTTTCCTTTCTTTCTCCTCTGCTTTTCATTTTCTTTGTTGGCAATTTATCAACCGGAGATAGAGAGAAACTGTGAGTTGGAAAGCAGACGGGAATATCTGAAAGACGAGCTTCTGACCACATCAAAACGAAGTGTAACTCGATTCGAAACTGGGACATACCCTCACCAATGGGCATTAGAAACGGGTGCAAGTTGTCCCACAGGCGCCCCCCACCAACGGGCATATCAAAACGGGTGTAGGTTGTTACTACAGACGCTTCTTATCTATCACTACAATACCGCTGCTTGCGTATCCCACTAAAACACCACTGTGGAGCACTCCGGCAGCGTGCTCATACCACAGTGAATGATACGGTCAATGTTGTATCATTAGCTTTTTTTTTATTTCAACTTCAACGATTTTGATTTCATATTTCGTTTGGACCTCCGTCCATTTGTTTCCTTTCTCATCAATTACATGATATATTGGTACTTGTATTTCAACTAGATCCTATAACTGGATATTTTCTGACTATGAAGTATTCTATGTGATATAGGAGTGACAAGCACTCAAATTGCAAGGAAAAGCCTTACCTCGCCAAGGTGATGAAAAACACCAGAAAGTCCACCGAAGATAGTACAGAAAACAGCATACCAAATTTGTGTGTCCATGAAATATACCTGCTTCAGAATATGAAAATTTCATATGTATCTTGCAGAAATTTTACACAACAATCATAGCAAGCAAATGGACAGATGAACCATGTTAAGAAAAGAATTCAACAGGACTTCTTAAATGGTAGCATATTTTTTGAAAAATAATACTCACAAGGATAACAGGTGCCCAAACAGCAACAACTGCGCCAGCATTGTTCTTCACTGATGCAAGACACATGCACAGCGGATTTAGTACTGGCGTGGCGATCTCTCACGAGTATGCACTTGAACATGGAAACAGTTACCTTCAGGGAAGAATTCGTGCCATTCATACTTCTTTATGTTCATCTCCATAATCTGCTTAGTGGGTCCAACTAATGGCAGAACCTATGGTGCAAATTTGAAGGCAAACGGGAACTCCTTCTTTTAGCCAATTGTTATATAATTCAGCATTAATCATAAACAACAAAAGGTTTACAATAAAGAAAATAGACAACTTTCAGACAATAATTTTTCAAGCATACAATATCCAAGCCGATGAAACTTGGATGGAATTGTTTGAGGGAAACCAAAGAAGCATGTCCAGTCAACCACAGGACTTGTGCTTTTTCTTCAAAATGGCCTTGAACTTCTTCAGACAGCCAGAATTTATGTTGAGTGAGATTTGAGCGTGCATTGTTGTTTTAGTTCGTGTTATTTTATGGTATCTCCTGTTGTGGAAAACTATTTTGATATACTAGTCATTATGTTCCTTCTTCATGGAGCACATTTAGAACACTCGCCTGAGAAATATTTTCCTTTTTCAAGGAGCATCGTCAGAACACTCGCCTAATTTCTGCAGGCAAACTCTCGTAAATTGGAGGCATCCGAGGCAAGTCTGCCCTTCCATAAAATGTTTAGTTCAAGTACCCAGAATTACAACCTACAATCATATATATATATATATATATATATATATATATATATATATATATATATATATATATACACACACACACACACAGACACTGAAACCATCAGTCTAAGATATGTTTGACACTGAGGATTAGATGACCCTCAAACTGTTGCAATTTTTTCTAATTTTTTCTCCCTGACCCTCCCTCCCCTTGCTCGACTCTCTCTCTCTCTTCCACCAACACTTCTACCAGGAACGGCCGCCGGCAGCATCCCCAGATGCTGGAAGGGCCTCTGGTCCTCCGCATCCCGACGGAGGACAGGCGGGCCCGCGAGCATCAGGGGATGATGCCGGCAGCCGCCCTGGTAATCAAAACGTTGGTGGGAGGGAGGGAAGAAGAAGATGGTATTCCACCAATCTATTGTTAAATGGAGGGAAGGTGGGAGTTGGGGAAGGGAGGGAGGGGGGAGCTGCCCATTCCCCGATTCCGCTTCTGTGGAAGAGACAGGGGTGGGAGGGAAGGGGGGAGTTGGGGAAGGAAGGGAGGGGCAGGGGAGAGAGGAAATGAGAAAAATATAAATAAAACCGACAGCGCCATCCAATCTTTTGACAAACATATCACTATATATATATATATATATATCGTCCGTATCTAAACAGTATTATGTACTGTCCATACGCTAAGATGATAAAGTCTATCCATCGTATATGCAGCAACCCGTCACCGGTGAAGGGTTATAAGAACTCCAACTAAGAGCAGAATCTGTCGTCTCACCTACAATTGTCAAATCAAAGCGGAAATAGAACTTGAACGTTTCAAAGACGCGTGCCATCAGAACCATTCATACCTCAAAGTAGTAGCTGAATAACAATTTGCTTATCAATAAGAGCATCCAAAAGACAGAATACCTGGAAGCATAGTGATGTAATTCAGAGATAAAACAAAAAGATCATCAAATTAGTGTACGAATTTCATGTCCAAAAGATTCATCTCCAAAGCCGTCAACTTACTTCGTCTGTGAGATTGTACTTTCTTGCATCCCTCGTCCAACATACAGCCGAGGCTGCAATTAACGATGTTATGAGTTGCACTAAGATGGAGCACTTTCTTTTCAAATACGTTGCATGAGTGCTGTAACCATCTCTTTTAAGAAAAAATTAATACACGAGATTGCCACTAGTGAAGTCGCAAAAAGTACATCGGCTTCAATGTAAGAACAAAATTCTTTGCAGAATAGTAATCACCCAATATTACTTACAGAATGCTCGATATCTAATTTTAATTCTTACTACTTAGCCATGTCCTGATAGACAAGCCAATCCGTTCGACCTTTTCCTGGGAAACCTTAAGCAACAGTATGGATAAGCTGAAGTCTTAGGTTTGAGCTCCGCTGGGACTCAACAAGAGTCGAGACCTGAAGTCTTAGGTTGGAGCTCACCTGGGGCTCAACGAGAAGCATTTTGGGACAATAAGTGAATGTGCGTCAAAGCATTTAACTTTTAGATGAGTTGGATCCGGCACAGGAAATTCAGTCCACTGAAAAATACTTCTGGTTAAGCAGATCTAAATCTGACCTGAACACATGGTCAGGTCTCTGTTTAACGATCTAATTGCCAAGATGTAGTCTGTTGTTTTCTTTTCCATATGGTAAAGTGTATTATGCTTGGATCAGATACACAATATGTGCTGAGGCAGGTTGACAAACCAAGAAATTCTTCCTAGGATTTATGAAGATCGAGTAACCGTTACATGGCAACTGAATTAAATTTAAAGAATATGGCAACACAAGAATCCCGTTAAAATGGAAACAACAAAGCCAGCAGCAACTAGATTTTAGGTTTCAGTTCAGAACTTTACCTGAACCCACCAAGACAAGATGGCAAAGATTTTCCACGTTGAAGTTTCAACACATGAAGCTAGAGCAGGAAGAAAAAATAAAAGCACCCCAATCGCATTGGGAATCATGTATGCGATGATAGTTATTGTGTATGGTGACAGACAGCTCCATTGGCTTGCTCTACTGCTGACCATCCTTGAAAAGCAAAAGGAACGGTGTCTTGGAAATGCATAATAAAATGACAGGAGGATGGCCCATATAATGGCCGCAACCAATTTCAACACAAGTCTCAACTTTTGAGAGAAACACATGCTTTGCTTTGCCTTCCATGTGAATACAATGTCAAGAATTGCTGCAGATATGCAATCACTAAGAAAATTAGATGTTATGGGCAGATAAAAATATAAAACGTTAATGAAAGAAGAAAAACAGAGGAGCAAGCACAGATTCCAATGACATGGAACTGATTGAGATACAAGTCAGGTTTAAAGAAGTTATTCAAAGAAGCAAAAATGGACTGCATTTTCATGTTCATAACTTCTTACATGAGTGTGTTCACCTTCGTGCTACCGTCTTTCATACTCATGTATTCTCATATTTATGATGAAATCATTCTCTGAAGAACCTTCTTCCACTACTTTCATTTATATGCTAATATGTTCAAAGTTGCGCGTAGAGCTCCCGTTTTACGGGAACCAAATTATGCAACGTGTATCTAGAGTAGGCCGGGATGACCCGTCTCCACTCAATTCAGGTTTTTGGACGATGTGAAATCAATCTAATTGGCCCATTGAAAGGTTTCAGCAAATCCTACTCCCAGATATTGACCTCTGTCTAATAGGCAGCACCACACCTCCCATAGGTCAGCCCATCTATAGAAAGCACGCGCGCGCGTGAGAGAGAGAGAGAGAGAGAACAAGGGTCTTACGTGCAGGTTGACTCTCAATGGACACCAGATAATAGACTGAACAAGGGTGTCTCAGTCAGTGCAGTATTGGTGCAGCCGTGCAGGTTGACTAAACCAGATAGTAATTGTCCGAAAATTGACTAAGTTGGCTAGAACAATATCCACCAAAAGAAGAATATAAAACATGTAAGGCTACATTTACAATAAAATTACCTCGCAGGAAGTTGATTACAGAAGAAGTTATGAAAATGCTCATTATATCTTTCAAGATCGCTGCATCTAGTACATCAAACGGAGATTGTACTCCATGCCATGCCATTACTATCATCGCCTAAGAAAATAAAGCCCTTGTCAATCTTTACTTGAAGAATGGAAGCAGCGTTTTGGGAATTTTCAAAAAAAAAAAAAAAAGAACTACCTGTAGAGCCAACAGTAAAAAAGCCCACATCCTATCAAAGCTTCTAAAAAGTTGCCAAAAGGAACGGATCTCAACAAAATTTGTTTTGCCCAGCCATATTGGTTTCTGATCATCCATCGGGCATGTCTATACCAAAAACAAAGAGCAAAAGGATGTGAAGAAGAAACATCAGCATGTTCAACACAAGCACCTAAGAAAAACAAATTTCTGTTCCATATTCAGTTTTGTCATGACCCACAAATTCTATGTTTATGACCCTTTTATACAGAATTAGCCTGGAGAATAACGAAGCATACACATAACATGAGCATGAAACCTATACCGTCATCATAGAACTGCGGTTCCTGAAATTAAAGGACAGGGCAGAAGATCCTAGAGTTGAAAATTCTCCACGTTGTACCACATTTTAGAGATCAGATCTTTGATAACTTTGTTGCAAGCAGAAGCCATTTTCAAAATTAGAAAACCTAGTTTCGGAAGATGGATGCCATTAATTATGAAGAACAGTGATCCCTTTTTTGAAAACTAAAAATTTTGTGAGACTGGAATCCACAAGAAGAGGACTGAATTAGACAAATTTTCGAACTATCAAAATTGTAAAACTTGATGTGATATATCTCTTGTGGCAGTTTGCAGCATTGAAGCTGATAAATAACTATCTCCGGAACGTAAATGATGAGATATGGTTTTAGTAAGAGATTTATTCAGGCATATATAGTTGGTTCTTTCTTTTTTCTGTTAATTAAGTTTTGGGCTCCAGTGCCATCATAAACATGAATCAGATAAATGCTGCTGCCATGGAAGAGGCCGACACATGGACTACATTACTTATCTTTCTGTTATATTCTCAACCAGAACTTGAACTAGCACTTTGGCTTGATAACAGCAAAACAACTTTTACTGTAAAGCATGTGTTGCAACCATGTATCAAACCTTCAAAAAGAAGCCCATTACACATTAAGAAGCTCCACAAGTTTGATTCTTTCATCATAAACAGTTAGGTCGATTTCTATATCTACTCAACATGGCCTCATTTCATCTTCCTTGCGATAGGTACTTTTACTTTTCAATTAATTCAAACATTTTATTCGCGAAACATAAAATCTGGAATGTGAAAGGAAGCAAGAACTGATACCTGATGCTTGCCCGCTGGAAGTGTGGAGAAAAAGTCTGCCAAGTCTGCCATGCCTGAACGCATTGGCCATCCCAGTTGAAAACAATCAGGCGACCTAAAATGTTAGTCTGGTTAAGCTTCTAAATGCAATGATCAACTCTGCAATATGACACCATTCCAAGACTAAACAAGTGCTGTTAAAAAATTAATGTACCAGAAGAACTCATTGAGATCGTCATAATTTCTCCATTGAGAATGTCCTGCAGTTCCATTTTTGCTTCTCTGGGATTCCTTTTGACTTCCCATGTGTTGTTAGTCAGGTTGAAACAATTCTCAGTTATTAAGTAAGCAACATAACTAAGTAAATTACCTTGTATACAACATTGTAAATTGGAGTAATGACTTGTGTCAGAAAGTCTCCTTTCCCTTGACCATACGTGGGTGTAAAACTTTCCCCTGTTTTGAAGCTTACAGCACCAGATAGGTGACTTACTAGTTCATATGCCATCTGAAAACAACGACATTTTGACATGTTATTTTTCAATTTCCTTTTTCAGCTTTCTAAATTTCTGTTCAATTATTTTTGCTTATCCTATTATTCTTACTATTATGAGGAAAATGATAATAATGATCTTGATGCATTAAAATTTAAAATTTTAAATCCATGCATCTAAGAAATATTTTGATAAAGTATATCAACATTAGAACTATTTGCAAGTCAGAATAAAACAAAGCATGCAAGCACAATTAAGCTTCAAGGTAGTTCTCTGGAGTCGAACCAAAGTTGTTAGGAGTTCCCATACACCTTCGCAAAGTATTAAAAACCAAGTACAGAAAGTATAAGGAAGTTGATACTTGAATATTAAGAGGAGTTCACAAATTAGTCCTTTTTGACGGTCATAGCAATGCAGGATTGGGTTGAACTTGTATGTACAAGAACAACAGCCTTTTTCCAGCAATTTTCCAGATTCTAAGTACAGAAAGAACTGCTATTAAGCATAGAGAAAAGTCTATGTCACACTAGAACCAGTTCAGTTTGTGCTAAGTTACAGTCATAACTACAATCTAAACTTTAAAAGAGTCTCAGAAAGCAAAAGGTAGAGATAACCGCAGCCAACATGATGAAAAATGTAACAGAGACACTCTGGCATAAACCGCAAGTTTGACGCTTCACCCCATATGAGAAGATAAAGTGCTATATATAAAAGTTTATATTGCTGCACTTCTTGATGAACAGTTGGCAACCTGAAAAGGAGTAGCATTGCTAACCTCAGGTTCTGAAGTTGGGACAAGGTTCCGCAAATATGGAGAAAATTTGCAGTGAGGCCCCTTTCATAAAATATAATAAAAAAATAAACGTGGGAAAAGGGAATATCATACCAAAGATTACTTGGCCGCCCTAAAAATTTGCACCATGCCTTGTAATTTTTTAATAACCTTGTCATAAGCTCATTTACAGCTCTATCATCCAGCTGCACTAGCAAAATGTATATATATATGTCATTATATATATATGTGTGTGTGTGTGTGTGTGTGTGTGTGTGTGTGTGTGTTTGGATTTTTTACCACACATATATAAAGTTTGGGTTGCGGTATCAAATCATACCTCTGAAAGTGGCTCCGGTCTGGAGAACTGCCTGATATGTATGTTAGCGAGCAGCAAAATCAGATGTTCTCTCTGATTGTTAACATTCCCTTTCTATGACAGAAGTATTTATTGTAATTAAGAAATATCCATTTATTTACTTGCTCAGAGAAGCTGATATATATAGCACACATACCTGAAACCTGAACCAACATTGAAGCCAATCTAGTAAATCCATATCATCATCACCAGAACTGTAGTGATTGTTAGGCCATGGTAAGCCGCGAATTTTGCGGAGGGCTGCAATCGTAGCTTTAATCTGCTAAAGAGTGTTTACCATTGTTACAAAGGGAAATTAAAAAAAATGAAAACATAAAAGAAACATTAGCAGCAACGAACGGAAATATCTAGTTGAAAGAATAGACCTCAGGAAATTGCATGATGGCGTGTTGGGCACCTCCAGAACCAAGTGGGAGAATATTATAAACGGGGGTCTAAAATAGACTTGCAGATAACAAAACTATATCTGATTATCTTCTTCAGCTTCTCGAAAATTAATAAAATGATGTCACGGACAAAAAAAATATGTGCTGACCTCTGGAACAGGTAAAGTAACTCCAGGTGAAACATCTGCCAGTACTTCATATAAAACAGAGGCAATTGCATGTGCTCTTGTTCGGACATCCCTGTCGGTTTAATCATCACAACCAAGCAATGAAACTTCAATCAGAAGAGACCTTCTACCAAAAGCTACCTTGTCACAGGAAGATCTCACAGATATATTTGGAAATTCAAGCGAACGAACATTACCTATTCACAGTTGTATCATGAACTTCACAAGATCTGATAATATTTTGATATTTCATGTACACCCGGTATAGTTCTCGTACACTATTCTCTTCCTTTTGCTGAGATAAAATGATTGCTTCATCCTAAGGTCACCAGAACACACAATGCATGAAGCTAGTGAAGCTTTACAAATGTTTGTGGTTGCAAGAATCAAAATCAGGCGCATGTCTGACGGCCTAAAAAATAATGGAGGATGATAAAAGAGCGCAACCACATTGTGTCAATGCTTACTATAACAATTGACAAACTTTATTGGCATAAATCACATTCTCAGGCTTTAGAGATCGTCTCGGCTCCCCCTTGCTAGCTTCAGGAACTCAAAGAGAGAACGTGTAATTGTAGGGAACCTTTTAAGAGAATTTACTGGCAAACATCTAACGCATCTGTGAAAATTGGAGCCCCTTATTTGGTCTACTTTTAGTTGTCTTCATGGAACATCTCCAATTGCAAGTCAATCTAGATCAACTCTCGAAAGATGAAATTGAGTACCGAACCAGATTATATAAACCGAAAAAACAGTTCCTCAAAATAGTAGAGTTTCAAAATCAAGTCAATAGTATGTGTGGTGACTCTGAAGTGGCAAGACTTATTAAAAGAAAATTAAAACAGAAGATCAGAACGATTAGAATTAGAGAGAACACTAGAGGGATAAAAACAAACCGAGTAGACTTAAACAGTCATGGTGACTTAGGCCAGATTCGAAAGATCATGATCACAACTACCAGGCTTTTAGAGGCCTGCATTTATGGTATAAGATTCTTTGTCAATGCTCACCTTCTTGGAGATAGCATAGGAAGGTTTCTAGTCAAAGTGCTAGACATATGTAAACAGAAACTCACATGTGCACAAGGTATGCATTTGAACAAATTTATGAAATCTGTTGAAACTGCGGTTGAAGGTTCATTGAATAATTAAAGTTCAAATAAGCTTGATATGAACTGCTCTTGTGACTCCATGCAATCTACTGGGCAAGTTTCTTTGAACTGTATCAATGCTCGTGTACTAACCATAATAGCTCAGCATTCTAGCTGTTGGCTACTCGTCCTGAGGAATGACTTCGCTCAAACAATACTTGGACCAAAATTACCAGAACGTTATGCCAGACTTGCTGGCCCATGCCTTGTTCGAAACTAGTTCTTGAACAAGATAAAAGAGCCAAGCCAGCACAACACCCATGACTCCCTGATTCAAGTGAGAGACTTAGGCGTTGAACTATGACATCCATATCCTATCCTATAGAATGCTTGCTTAGCCAAAGTTTGGCAAAACACTCTCCTAGGCTTTGACAGGCTGGTTATTAGCTAACGGTTGTCAATCCAGACAAATAAGAAAAGGTGATTCTTAATTCTGTAAAAGTAGTACCCGTTCAAGCTGGCTTATAAGAGCAGTTTTAAGTTGTCTGACGCCTCTTATAGCAGAACTGGGATCAATCTCGTGAGCTTTCGCAAATGCATGGAAGCGGCCTGCAAATGGAAAGAAAAACATCATATTAGGCCGAAGGAACTGAAATCGTATTGAACAACACACTGATAATTCACTCTTGGTAATCATAACCAAAATCCTTCACTTTGAACAACAAAAAATTAACGCAGTCCTCTGCATTATTGCGAACGAGAAAAACAATGAAAAATGTATGAACATTACTGAATAGCTAAAATAGGCACACATCAGCTACAAGAGTTTCAGATGTGACAAGCCTGTTTGACGGATAGAAAATATTACCCAGAGCTGCCACTAAAGACTCCAATCCAAATAGTTTTTTTCTCTCAAAATCATGAAATGTGTTGCAGAATCAGGACATCTACTTTCAAGATAAGCCTCTGTCATATCTCCATTGCCTGGAATCACAACTTCGGGTCTCGAATTTTAATTCCCATCGAGATTGGTTTCAGCATGCCATGATACCATTTGAACTAGCAAAACATTCCACATTCCCAGAAAAGTAGGAATTCAAAATCCCATAAACTAAAAGCAGTATTCATTTCCGCTGGACTTCCTACCAACTTAAGCAGCATACCAAGGCAAACTTCAACAAGAAAGAATTCCAAGAAGAACCGTAGCCATAACCATATCAAGAGATCAAGCAGGAGAAAGAACTCACACATATAGGAGGCACGAGGCGACTCATCCCTGATCTCGTTAGCTACACGGAGAAACCGCTGAATCTTATCGCTGATGCCCAGTGGCAGCGTCTCGCTGTCGAAGTAATTAGGCACGTAATTCGCCGTTCTGGTCCTTGATATACGCCGCGCAGGGGCAGCAGAAGGAGAAGAGCACTCCGGCCGTCCTTGGTCGACCACTGGCTCGACGACGACGATCTCTCCGAGTTCCATCCGAACGGATAGTGATTTCTGGTTCTGCTGTCGTGGAGGATGTGGCCCTATTTGTACAGACCTTTTTCTTCACATCGGCTCTTTCTCGGGGGGCTTCCTTCGCCTTTTCCTCCACCATTTCTTTACTCTGGCAGACCGGAGAAAGGAAAAAAGCGAGCGATAGAAAGATATTGCAGTAACGTGATCTTTTCGGCTTCCTTCCACAGAGAGTGAGAGAGGAAGAGCACTCGCCACTCGGGCTTTGTTTTCTTTTTTTGGAAAGAAATTACCCGCGCGAGTACTTTTAGCGGCGAAAGTTTTCGCGCTCGCTGTTTCACATGACACGCTATGGCATCACAACCCGTACACGGACTCTCTCTCTCTCTCTCTTTATATATATATATATATATATATATATATATATATATATATATATATATATATATATATAAGAGTTCAAATATATACAACGTCAATAGTCTACCGGATGCCTAAAGATTCCTAACTATTGAAAGCATCATAAATCACTGTTAAGAGCATCATGAGCCATTGTTACACTATAAACTATAACCGATAATCCAAGCACAGCTATTTTTTAACAATGAATTTATAATTTTTAGTCAGCAATATCTAACATTTGTTAATTGAATCCTTTAAATGAACTTAGTGTAGGTCCTTCTGTTTTGGTTTGATTTGAGCATAGAAAAATCACCGTCTGGGTTGAAGGATTTGTCACTCGCCAAACGAGGTAAAAACCCAAAGCTCACACTCCCAACCCTAGGTTTAATAATGATGTGGATGAATATGAGAATTGGTCTCTTGTTAAAGTCAGGCTGAATGGACCAATTCCAATTGAATCGGTGGGAGACAAGGATACCATGTCTCTTTGTAAAATATTTTTAATATATTTAATAATTTTCTTATTTTTAAATTAATTGAATTTCATTTATTGTAAAAATATTTTTTACTGATTCGCTTTTTAAAATATTTTTAATATATTTAATAATTTTCTTATTTTTAAATTAATTGAATTTCATTTATTGTAAAAATATTTTTTTACTGATTCACAACAGATTCAGTTTATGAATTGATTATTATGAAGCTATGTTTGATTCAGTTTATGAATTGATTATTATGAAGCTATGTTTGCATCCTTTATGACACTTATATATATATATATATATATATATATATATATATATATATATATATATATATATATATATATATATATATATATATATATATATATATATATATATATATATATATATATATATATAATGATAGCTAGCCATCCAAAGCCACCAAGCTATTTAATTAAGGCCGCCCATCTAAAACAAATACATGGTTAACAGAAAAATAAGAAAAAAATTAGAATTAATACTAGATGACAAAAACATTTATTTTTTCATTTTAGTTTTTGCTTAACTATTCATCACGATGAATCGAATGGTCTTGATTAGATGGTTGGTTGGCTCTAAAATGTTAGAGTTACCATGACGACTCTATCTTTTTAGAGTCACACGAATATCTAGTCTACACCATTCCAACATGATAGATGGTTAAAAGAAATATAAGGAGAAAAAAGTGATGAACATTTTTGTCATTTAATATTAGCTTACATTTTTTTATCTTTGTTTTTCTCTCAACCATCTATATGTTTATATAATGACTTTGTTTATATATATATATATATATATATATATATATATATATATATATATATATATATATATATATATATATATATATATATATATCGACACTCAAAAGTTTGATCGCCAACTTCAACATTCCTGAGAAAGAGATGACAAGGTAACCTGATGTTTTACAAACAAAAGAGATGATCAAGGAAAAGAGCCAACCTTTTTTGTTTTTTTGTCTCAAGAAGTGAGCCTAGCTTTGGATGGGTGTCCAATGAATTCTAAATTATCCCTAATTATATGAGTTTTAGATTTTTTTTTTTTTGTTACTTTTTAAAGTTCGGTGTCGAACTCAATTAGTTCCACCCATGTAAACCATGTCAGCATTTGAAACTTGCGAAGTAAAACCGAGGCACGTCAATTTCTGGTTCAAAACTATTGAAAAAGATAGGCTGCTGTTTTTTTATTTAGCTTTTAGCTTCCATTGGAAGATATGCATTCGAGAATTAGATCCAATTACTTGCACGCCTTTTCCATGCACCTTCTTTGAGACTTGTAGGCTTCGTGGGTCCACGGCTGCTGGTTGTTGATCTGCATAAAGGCACTTCAGAAAGATCTGGTTGAACAATATCCAAGATAATCCAGAATTTTCTCTTTAACTCTTTAACTTCACCTGTGTGCTTCTGTCATATATCCAGAAACATAAACTGGAAATATGCCAAAGAATCTACAATTTCACTAAAGAAGTGTTCTGATTTGTCCCCCATTTATGAGATTCTTGTGTTTACAGTAAACAAGTTCTTCATTGGCTTCCTTTTACTGATCTTTCTTTCTCCTCTCTTCTCTGCAGATATAAGCAAAAAAATTGTATATCTTAGAGTATGACCGAATATGATGTTGTTGTTAGGAACAAGATTGTGACACACTTTCAAGATCGAAAAGAAAGAAAAGACGTGCTTTGTTACTGTCTTTGTTCTTCTGCTGACTTTCTGTTTTCTCTTTGACTACTCGTCACTAAATTTTGTTAATGAATTTCCATTACGTCGGCTCTCTCCCTCTCTCTCACGTGCTGCCAACTAAATGAATCAAGCAAGACAAAGGCATATTCAAGAATATGTGAGTATGTGGAATCCACATGCATGCAACTCTCGGCTTTTTGCTTTGATTCAGACCTATCAAACGCCTTCTTCTTTCCAAAAGGTGGGGTCATCTGCAAAATCTCTTCGTCGTTAAGTCACTGACATTTTTGGGTCTCTTTGTCCATGTGGGGATGAACTCATCCATAGAAAAGCTGAACCGTGAAAGCGCTTTACACATAAGAAGGCCGTAGTGCTCTCTCCTTTTTGTCATAAATAATGCACCAATCGTTTTCTTGGTGGTAGTAAACAAAGATCTGAAAGAGAGACTTTATCACTTCGTGGAAGTGCAATGTAGAGTAAATATCAACTTTTTAGTATCTCGAAACAAAGATGTTCATAGTTATGTGACTATTTGGTTTCTTCTCTCTTGTAGCTTCCATGGGTAGGTCATAAGATTCGATTGTTTTAGCCTCTTGATATGATGCATGTGAGAGAGAGAGAGAGAGATTATTAGTTTTCAATATGTATCGACCAGTATCAATTGATACACACCAGTACATCAGCGTCTCTCATCAGCATCTCACCAGGATCCAGTATTATTTCTCTCTAACTTTGCCAGCCTCGGCCTGAATTTTTGGTAGAATCAGCTTGTAGTAGTTACATGTTTAATGAGGTGATAAAGATTTTGATATACATATAATTTCAAGTAAAAATATTTAAAGTATGCTGATCAAACGAATTGGATATGGCCAATGTTGTCTGTATGTATATTATTTACGGATGATGCAGATTAAAATATTTGGGCTTGAACAGGCATAACACAGCTGGTTGGTATACCAGGTATGGAGGTAGAAATTTTTCATTGTGGGGATTGACCTATAGTTTTAAAATTTTAATAGCAACCAAAATATCATTATTTTAAAAAATTTTATATAGGTAAACTTTTTTTTTAATTTATACATAAAATTTTTTAATTTTTGCATCCCTCAATGAATAAGGCTGCACAAGAACAGAGTCGAGCTCGCATTAAACCAGCTCGACCTCGGCTCGAACTCGAGTTGAGTTCCATAGAATGGCTCGAGCTCAACTCAACTATATTGTGTCGAGCTATTTTGTTTTGTTTAACTCGCTTAACTTGTTTATGTTAAGCTGTTTTGTTTCTTTAAACTCGTTCAATTATGAACTGGTTTTACATAATCAAGCCAAGACAAATTTAAACAAGTCGAGTTTAACATTATAAATTTAAGCTTGAATGCGGGTAGAGCTCGAGTCAAGTCTTTTAAGCAAGTGCAAGTTAAGTCTGAGATTGGCCCTGACTCGTTGTGCAGCCCCAGGGTGACCCTAATAGGGTGAAGGACGTGATGACACAGCTAGTTCGTCTACCACGCGTAAAGGCCTCACGTCGACGGTCCGGTTTGGCTGGCTGCGCCATATGGGGTGGAGCGAGGCACAAAGTTGACGGTGATATGTAAGTTCTGGAGCAATAACTCAACCGTCTCCGTTGCAGAACTAGTCACTACCAACATTGATACTCGCGAGAGAGACGTACTGTCCAAGAATTGAATTTGCGGTTTCTTGGTAAGGAGGAAGCTCACCAACAGACGGAATCCATTTACAACCTCAACCGGCCTATCAGTAAGCTCCCTCGTACACGTAAGATCTCCATTCTGCTAAATAATGTTTGTTAGTAGAAAGTCGTGCCACAGTTTCTCATCTCCTAAATTTGTGCCAGTTACAAGACATTCATATGCTGCATACCGGACACTAAAATTGCATGTTAACACTTTGGTAATTCGTGTTCTGAAAATTGGAGTTTGATAGAACCATATATTTTGTGGAAGGCGTCAGAACCCAGCCTCCAATTTGAGATCTGACGCAATCAAACACCCCCTTGAGGTTCTGCCATGAGACATTGCATTGACATTTAGTGTAAGACTGTATTTGGTTTTCTCTGACTCTAGCAGTTTGATTGCTCTCTCTCTCTCTCTCTCAAAGTCATGCGTGCAAACGCAACTTTCAAGCCACCAAATACGATCAGCAGGAGCCGGAAGACATTTCCAGAACCATAACTCACCATTTTCTTCATTGTTGCATGTCAACAGAATACTCTTGTAAGCCAACAAATATGACCAACAGAGAGGCTTTTCTATAACTACCATTTTCTTGCAAAATTTTTTTCTCGTACAGGTTTTTCCCCTCTTTGTAGAGTGCTATCTATAAAATAAAGATGGAAGAAAAAAAAACAAAAAACTACACTGTGAATCGAACTGAATAACTCATTACCTATGGCTTCTGTCCTTTGAAAGCTTCTTCTTTCTTTTCTTCACTGCTTTTGGTATTTTTGTTTTCCTAGCTTCCCTCTTCTCTTCCTTAACCTTCTTCTTGTTCTCCTTCCGAGCAGCTTTCCTGTCCGCAGGTGTCATTTTCTTATCCCCAGATGCAGATCCACTGCTAGCATCATCATCTTCAGAAGACGCATTTTCTTCTGATGTACTCTCATCACCAGCAGAATTGGTTTCTCTAGCATCCTCTCTACATTCCAGGGGTTCAACCACAGATGGAGAGAGCCCATCTGGCTTCTTTTCAGTATTGGTAGAGTTTTCCAGTATTGTTGGAACGAGCAGCACACCAGATAAATCTGGTTTTAGACCAGTAATTGTCTGATAGTAGATGCCTTCGGTGTCTTTGCCACTCGAAATGTTGACTATGTCTTTCTCAAAATCCTTCACTTGATCCAGCGTTCGTGGGATGAAGGACTGTCAAAAAGGAAGTGTTCATGCTAATGGTCATCTCGTCACCCTTTCCAATGTAAGTTTTGATAGTTGAAAAATTAAGTGAACATGAAAGATTTGACAGTTGAACATGTGCTTGTGTGTTCGGAGTTTGTAGTACTAGTACTACTACTCTGATGATGCCATGCAAAAAGTTCCATAAAGACTAAGATGTTTCAATGGAACATGCAGCACCAGGACCCTTTCTGGTAAATCTCCCATCATGATGATCATGTGAAGTTAAAACTAGGAAACCAAATCCAATAGTAGAGGAAAGTTGAGGACTTGTAAAGCATACAAATTCATAAGGCGAGAATACATCACCCTTGTTAGATGATCATTGCTTTAGTAGGATTTTGAAATGAACACTAGATTGTCAGATAACACATTACAATTTTTTAACGATTTACCTGCACAAATACAGATTCCGCAATTTCATCTTCAGGGGATAGAACAGCACCTCTAGCTAGAATTCTCTGTTGAACCTGGAATATTTTTTTCAGACGAAAATCAATATACTTCTCTAATGTGATAATAGTGATGAATTCCTGGAAAGGAAATAAAATAGAATTCAAAATTGCATACCTTTTCCAGGTAGTCATCCACATATTCATCAATTATAGAAGGATCAACTACAAAATCAAACAACTCTCTGACTGCCATTACTGCAACACCATGCTTCCTGAAGAACTCCTGTATCAATCACATAGGTTAAGGAAATGCACTACCGAATGGCCAATAAAATGTAGTGTACATAGAAAAAGATTGGAACTACTAACAGAAACATGAAGACAATCCTCACGCAAAAAGTCAAGGGCACGTGGATGGTCTAGATCCACTGATTGTGAAACATCAATAATGTATAAATGGCCCTAAAAAAGAACAGGAAGAATCAGAATTGCTTGAAAATCTACTATATTGTAAGATAAAATAAAAAAATTTCATTGGCTGGAACATGTTACCTCAAAATAAAGTATATTGTACTCGCTTAAATCTCCATGCACTAATTTGCATTTCTGATAGAGGGTCCTCATTGTTGTAACAATCTGAGCAGAATAAAAGTTCATGAATTAACATACATGATTTACGGAAAAACACAACTTTAGAAATTATGATGCTAGCTAGGCAGCTCAAAAGCAAATGTGCTTAGATGATACAAATGCCTGTGCAAGTTGTCAAGTTTGTCTACAAGTATGCATTCCTATGCAACTCATTGATTAAGGGAACAGATAACGGAGTAAATGCAAAAAGGATTCGGTAAATCAAACTGAGTTCTGGTCAGTCATCAGAGTCAAATAAGATTTGACAAAACAAACAGTTTCCTAATATAGGTAGACAAGGTTGGCAAGTTCTGCAACATTTAAGCATTTAAAAGGCAGAAGTAATTTAAACTAGTTGATAAGCATAACTCTACAAATATGGGGAAAGAATGCAGAAATCTCTTTCTGAAATGCCAAGCAAGCCACTTTAAGGCCAGGTTGAATAACTTGAATTACTTCTGCACCCCCAGATGATGTATATTTGCGTGCAGCTGAGTTTTCGGTATAACTAGATCTAGAGTCCTTTTTCACTTGGATAATAACAACCAGCTTCTATGCATTTATGTTATCAAATTTCAAAGGCCTCACACACAATCTTTTTCAAAAAAAAAAAAAAGTTAACAGGTAGATTAGTTAGATTGCAGAAATATACCTTATTCAAGGGATTTGTCCCAGGTACAACACAAGGTAGATTGACTAGGACTAGGCAGTTAGTGGACAAAGGGAAACAAAGAACACAGGCAAAGAAAATGAATGTGATCAAAGTTTCTTTTTCCCTGATTCACAGTCATGAGGGGCATGGATTAGTTAAGATATTGGCATTTACTGAATTCACTTATAAATTCCAACTATTCCAATTTATATCTGGCATACAAGTTTCCATTAGCATAACAATCAGCAGTTTTACTGAAAAAAAAATGTCTGCTTCTAAAGATCACAGACGCTCAGACAATTAAACTCAACGAGAAGAAAGATTGCAATCATGCCAAGATTTTCATACTTCCAGGTAACTTTCTCGTAGTTTGTCCTCCGACAGACCTGCATCCTTCAGGCGTGGTGCAGCCCATCCTTCTTTTCCTGCATAGCCACAGAAAGACACAAATCAGATCAGATATTGAGTTAGTTGTTTCAGGGATGCCAGCTGCAACCCAAGATCATCATATTTGAACCCATAAGAATACAACATCCTCAGAAGAATGGTATTCTCCTAAACCAAAGTAAAACCAAATTATCTACAAGCTTATTTATGCGCAGAAACAAACATACCTATGAATTCCATCACTAGGACATGAAGCCTCAAGAGATATGGTGTGGGACATCTAATTCCTGCTGCCTTAAGCCTGGTTGATTCATAAGACATTTGTGTAAAAGGAGTCCATTAATTTAGAATGTCTACAGGAAAGAACTTAATCAGGAAGATTTCAAATTCAGATTGATCAGATATGACATGGGACCTAGATAACTGCATCAAGACAAACAAGAAAAAGAGAAAGAAAGAAATCCCTCAACAGTATGTTCCATGAGGATCCAAACCAAACTAGCAATAATACAACAAAAGACAAAACGCCTTCAGAGTACCATTTGGCTCTTTGATATTTACCGAGAGAGGTTTCTCATTTCTTTCTCAGCCCACGTTTTTACCATTTTCCTTGGATTGTGCTTACAGTAGCCATGCCTAAAACGAAAATCCCCTTGCACATAACGTTCCCTATCCCTGATGAACACAAAAAAAAAAATCCATGACTGGAAAGAACCAAGCTGCTACAAGGAATTGACAAGCACCTCAAAATCAGACTAAAAAGATGATGAGATTAAGCAGTTCAGATATGCATCAATTGGAATCCTGCAATGAAGCATATGAGGATGTAAATAACTATAATTTTAGACACATTGTGTCCTGGTAACTGTTCTTCTAACATGGATGATGAATATAGCTTAAAGGGAAACAAATGAAATCGCACACAACTGCATGAACATGATGCCATCAATACTTCCTTTAGAATGATACATTTTCCTTGAGTTCTGACACATCCCTGCTTCCCAATAACTACCCAACAGGACTGAGACAATATAACTGATTGCTTTCACCACCTAGAAGACATAGAAACTCCATGAAGGATAGAAGTTAGAGTCAAAGAAGTTTTCTGCCAAGATATAGCCTTGAAAAGACTCTCTCTCTCTCTCTCTCTCTCTCTCTCTCTCTCTCTCTCTCTCTCTCTCTCTCTCTCTCTCTCTCTCTCTCTCGCGCGCGCGCGCGTGCACGTGTGCTAAATAGATATATAATTGTTAAAATTCATGCTTTGGGGTTAGATTTTTAAGAAATAAAATTCTTACCCATAAGTCTCAAGACCCTGTGAGTATTCTTACATAATGATCTGGAAGTTGGCTTTTTTGTTAAATAGACTATGTAGACCACATCCATCAAATTCTTTTGATTGTTTGATCATTTAACTCAATGGTGTCAAAGCAGGAAATCCCGAGCACGTAAAATCTGACTCCATTCCATCACTCATATAAATATAAAATATATACACATATACTCCCCCTAGACACCTTCAATCATGCTATACACCCATGCCAGTGTACAAAGGATGACATGCATACACAAAACAAAGGATAAAAGGGGTAGATGCAAAGTTAATCTAGCAAAAAGACAAAAAAAGGGCAGAACATTTCGCACTCTCCAGGCAGAATAAGTTGTATGACAATTATTTTCCAATTTCTGGCAACAAAACTTTCTAGGAACTCATTATATATAGAACAGCAAATATCTATAATATGGATTTCCAACAGGTGAATAGTATCAGACAAAAACCAAAGTGTGATTGAACTTACTTGAATACAAGGATAGATGTTTTGTACACTTTAATAGCTATTTCCCCACCATCAGATTTTGTCGCATGGTATACATTAGCCTGCAAACAACCACAGTTAGCATTTAGCAGCTAATTGGACTTAATTTCTTAAAATACCACTAACTTTGAGCGGAGAAGAGGATAGTATGGCATCTATGCATAAAAGAGAGAGAGTATACATATATGTGTCTAAGTGTGATAAACTTCTACAGAAAGCTGGGAGCTACTAGAACTATGTCGGTCCAATTAGAAGATTTTGCTTGGTCAAATGGGGTCTAAAATTAACCAAGCATATATGTCAAGGTTTTTCACACGGAAGCATGGCACTACAAGTGGCAGTGCCAACCATGGTTAGAGATGGTGTCTGCTTCACTTTCTTCCACCTTCACGGCTGAAAACTGCTACAAAGTAATGGCTATTTATGATATCTCACAATAATATAAAATGCATTGGAGACAGACAATTTTAGTTTGGTAAAAAAAGAGTCAGAAACTTATCACAAATGAACTGAACCCTCGCTAATTACCTTTCACTACAAACACCCACATATATGGGGGTGCCAATGGACACATATAATTGTCTCAGAAATTTTTTTATTCTTGCAATCAACTGGATTAAGCATTTTGAGGAAATTGAACTAAATATAGGGTTTATGCTCACAGGGACATTCCCAAAGGCAGGGTTTGCACCCATGTTGACATAGCTAGACACGGGAGTAGAGCAGGACACAACTTGGACACAGCAAACTCATAATTTGTATTTTCAGTCTATTTTGGTATTTTTTTATTTAGTATAATTATATTTTATGAATATAGATAATGAATATATGTGTTTGTCTAACATAGTATTGTCGCTCTATCTGCCGATATCAATGTTCTAAAAATAAATAAAAAAATGTCGCATAGAGGAAGTTCCATTGATATGGTGTATCAACTATCAAGAGTCAAGTATTGGCCATCATTTTAATAATGTTTTTAAGTTTAGTTTTAAAGTTTGTTCTTTAATAAGCTTATTGAAAATTCAAAAGTCAGGGTGCAATGCCTGAGATGATGGTTATTCGGTCCTTAGTGGCTTATAAATGAAAGGGGCCATCCGGCCCATCAGATTGTGGCCAGCCAATGATATGATATGTTTCGGCAGTTATGGGCCAACATGCAGAGTTTTTTACAACATTGGTCTATATATATCTGTCTCTCTTTGTCGGTGTGTCACACCACACCCGTGTCTCCACTCGCATCTATGTCAAATAGCATAGGGTGATAAAGAAGAAGGAAATTTAGAAATCAAAGTTCAGACCAAGTAGATAAGAAAGATTTTCAAGAGGCGTACTTCCTTCCCCGTGGAGATGCAACCATTTATATCATCAAAAACTCCTCGATTTAGCATTTTAAACAAAACCATGCGTGTTCTTGGATCCAACACCTGCAACAAATATCATATAGTCAGAAGAAGATTAATTTTGCGCCATAAGAACCTAAGTAATGAAATGTCAGAGTCAGAATCTCGATCCAATTTTTTCTAACATATTTATTCGTATAGTTTCGAAGTGTACTAGACAATAAAACCTTGATACGTTTGCTGATGACATATTTGCCGCAAAAAAATTAGCACCAACCCAACTTGGATCCAAATCACTAGTTTTAGCTTCATGTTATCTGAATTCAACATTCCCTTAATGGGCCTAATCGTTAGGAAAGGAGAAAAAAACACTAATTACATAAAAAGCTAAAAACGAAAGTTTTGTGTATGAATAGCAGTGACAAAACAACGTTTAGGGAATGCAGATACATAGAATGTAAAATTGAAATATGTGTGTCCTCAACAGCAGACACGAAACAATGTACAAGAAAATATTGTTGAGACAACGAAGGATTACAATAGTTCTATTCAACCTGTTCAACAGTGGCATGGTCTGCTTTCTCATTAGTTCTCGTTCTTCCAATCGCCATGTCTCGAACGCTTCCACGAATAGCAGTTGTGACAGAGTTTGACATACCCACATTAAGCCTACCTTCCCATTCCTAGCCAAGGACAACCAACAGGAGAAAAAATTCCATGAGAAAGTAGAAAATTTACAATATGAAGGCAATAAACTAAAAACAATCTTCGCCTCAATTGAATAGCGTGGACACCAAACGGATTTTGGCAAACAAGCTCACCTCAAGAGGACCAGCATTGATATGATTAACGAACTTCTGGCTGCGGTTGCTGAGTGGTTGTAAAGAATTAGCAGCTGGGCGGGCATGGAGGCCTCCATGGGCATTAGGCCGATGCGCAGGGCCGTTACCCCCAAAACTCACACCCCCTTTACCGATGCCATCTCCAGAATCATTCTGCAAGTCCAACCAATCCAAAGCATCCTGTACGGCTTCGGGGTCGGAATCCAATTCGGAGTCTGATTCCGAAGACCACTTGAGCGGATCATCCATGGTGCCCTCATCCACCATTGTTTCCGACGCAGAATTACAACTCATAACTCACCAGCAATTCAACGACGAAAGAGAGAGAGAGAGAGATGTGTGCTTAGTATCTGCGCAGCAGCGGCAGAGAGAAGCTGGTGGCGGTGGACCTTAGGGGCCCATTTGATGCACAGGAAGAATTAACGCGGTAAATTTATCATGATAAATTTTTCTGGAAAAATTTACAGGATGAAATTTCTCCCTCTTCCAAAAACGGGCCCTGTTTGATGCACATGAAGAATTTAACGCGGTAAATTTAACTCTGTTTGATGCACATGAAGAATTTAACGTGGTAAAGTTAACCATGTTTGATGCAGAGGAAGAATTTAACGTGGTAAATGATGTTTTTTTGTGTCTTCTCCTCCCCACGTCTTTTTTAAGCAAGTATATAACAATTTAATCATTGTAAATCAGGAAACAACTACATCTCTGAAAAAATTCATGTGTTCAAATATTGGACAAACAAAGACATGTGAGACAAAGTCTAACAATATTAATTGTATAACTTAGGTGAATGTAGTCATTCCATACTTGGGCATCAACCTGAATACATTTGTTAATGGGGTCATACCCGAACCCACTTGTGTTCAACATTTCCTTCATCACTGTCAAGTTGGGTTTGGTGTACTTTAATTTGTTCTTAATTTTGTCTTTTGTGAATTCAACACCGAATCTTTCTATCATCAATTTTTCAATAGTTGTGTATGCTTTGGGCTTCAAACCGCCACCGGATTTCATGTCAGGTATGCGTGACTGCTCTGCAAGAAGCTGGACTAAGTAATCCATTTGTAGATCAGTCCACGTAAGATTTTCCCTTGAAGGACCGTTGTCTTCCATGGTAACGTTTTGTATAATTATGCTTCACAATAACAGTTTTAACAATCTAGCATGACGAACAGTTGTACATGAAACAAACATAGAGCATCAGAAACCAAAAGAAAAAGCATAACATGATATCCAAGAGTGCAATATAGTTGACGAAATAAAAGTTACAACCATAAAAGTTACAAAAGCGTGCATTCCCATCCACAAACAGTAAGAAAAAGGCCTGGAATTGAAAGAGGGCCCAACAGGGTTGCATCGGAATAACACATCTAATGGTTTAAATAAACAAAAAAGACCTCAAACTGTCTATAAAAGCTACTTTGGACCACACTGTCTACAAACTGTCTACAAATAAGAGCTCAAGTTATAGCCAACATATCTGTCTATAAAAGTTCATATGAAACAACACAAACCAAACTGAGCATTAAAAGGTGAACAAAAACCAAACTGAGCATTAACAACTTTGTCTTTCAATTGTTTACTCTTGCACGTCGAACAATTTTGTAGATCCTTGCTCTCAAATTAGTTCATGGCTTCTGTAAGGTGCAGACAATGGAAATGTACAGCAATGCATGCAAAGAAGCACTCACTGCGAAGCAAAAGGTATGTGTGTGCGTCTGCTTGTGTGTGACATGAAAATAGTTTGACGAGACCACATGGATGGCCACAGGCAAAGGAGCTTCACCAATGGCAAATAGAAGAAGCTCGTAAAATGGAGGAGGCAAGGTTGGCAGGAGAAGCTGCATTGGCCATTGCAGAAATGGAGAAGGCAAAGAGCAAGGCAGCCATAGAAGCTGCAGAGGCTGCAAGGAGGCTTATTGAGATCGAAGCACAGAAGAGGATGAATGCAGAGATGAAAGCCAAGAAGGAAGCAGAAGAAAAGAAAAAGGTGCTGGATGCATTGGCAAATTCAGAAGTAAGGTATCGAAAGTATAACATACAAGAGATTGAAGCTGCCACAGAATTCTTCTCTGAATCGCTCAAAATTGGAGAATGTGGATATCAACCTGTATACAAAGCTACTTTGGACCACACTGAAGTGGCTATCAAAGTTCTAAGGCCTGATGCAGCCCAAGGAAGGATGCAATTTCAGCAGGAGGTATAGAAAAACACTACTCTTATAAGACCTCAAACTGTTATCAGTTCGAGAATGCTAGATGGGAAGGCGCTTTGCATGGGTACCTAATGAATGAGGGAAAAGTGTGTGATTTTCTGGGAACAGAACACCAACAAAATGTGCTTTCTTGAATAAGACCTCAAACTTTTATAGACAGATATTAACATAAGCTGGTCCATCGAGGAAAAAAGACAAAGTCGGCTAATATGTTGGCCTCGTTTCTCTGATACAAAAGGAAAAAAAAAAAACATGAATCTGAACACCTTCTGCAGTAGTGATAAAAATGACAGATGTGGACAGGCAAAGAATCTACTAGTGGCCGTTCCTCTTTAACAAAACGTTCAACCTTTATAATGACAGAAAAGAAGCAACAGGCAGTCTTGTGGTTTTCGAATCAAACACTTTTTGGCATTTGAAACGAATGCCCTCCAAACAGATCTAAGCAACATTCACATCAATGGAACAACAGCAGAAGAAAGAGAGAGAGGGGAGGAGGACCTGGTTGTCGGTGCTGCGCAGGGAAGCTGCTCTAAGGCGGAGGTGCTCTGCAATACGGAGAGAGCGAGCGTGATGCAGCAAGAGAGAAAGGGCAAGACAGAAAGAGGAAATCGCCCAAAATGAGATCCCTGCAATACCGACTAATAATGAGAAAAACGCCCAAAATGTCTAGGGCAAGAGAGAAAGGGAGAAAGGGAAGAAAGCATACCGACGGAGGAGCGGCTCGGCGATGGCGGAGCGGAGATGCGAGGAGAGAAGAAGAGCTGCGGAGGGTCTCTCTCTGCGGACGGGTTGACTGTGAGAAGCGGAGAGACGAGGAGCTGCAGAGCGGAGGGTCAGAAAGAGGGGTTCACGGTGAGATGCTGCGGAGGGTCAGGTGTCGGGCAGGGTGAGAAGCGGAGATACTAGAGCGGTTGAAATTTCAACCGCTTTATGTTACAAAATTTTCGTGAAATTTCCGGGCGTTTGATGGGTCCTTCGTCGGGCGGCGTACCGATTTCAACCGTCCGGGTAAATTGGCCTCTCTTCATGCCCTAGCCCTTGAGAAGCAACTCGGCTCGGTTCAGGACGTCTAACAAATTTAATTTGAACTTCAATAGTAAGACGAATTTTCTTGGCCAAGAATTTTAATAATAAGACCAACCCCTCTTGAAAACGGTAAAATATTTCTGTATTCCTTCTATTGTATTAAAAAATAAAAGGTAGAACACATATAGTTACTCAAGAATGCATATGTTGCTTGCATATGTTGCTTGCATATGTTGCTGCTGTTATTAAACATTTTGATTTACTCAAGAATCATGTTGCTGCTATTAAACATTTTGACTTTATGTTCAGGAACAGAACCAGAAATTTTTTATAAGGGCTGAATTAAAGTTTCTAAATTTTAACTAAGATCCAAATATTTTTTTTTTCAAAATTTTTGTATAAAATAAGTAAAACTTTTTAAATAGTCTCTAATTAGGACAAATTTGGTTAGAAACTTAGAACTCTGCATGACACGAACCAATTCTGTCTGTCTTGGTACATTGATATCTCTAGACAATCACTGAAACACTAGAATAAACTTGCCTTTTCTTTCTTACTTTCTTTTGGTTGACACTAATACTGGACAATGTAAAATGACATGGATACGAACGAAGACAACGATTATCTGGTCACTTTGATTGCTATTCAGCGTTTGTCTAGAGATATCAATGGTTCATATATAATCCAGATTGAGCTTGAACCCAAATTCAAGTAGTCGGAGCCGTAATTGGATTTGGTTTGGTCAAACATGGGAACTGCATATGGAACATGATGAGGCAACGTCCCTACCATCAAGTTCAAAATGTCTGTTGTGTGAAATTAAAATAAATGTTTGGTTGATTGTCATTGTAAAGTAACTTAATGTTGCATCTGCGAGCACATTGTTGACGAATTGAGATGAACAAATATAGACTTTTTTGGGATTATTTTTTACAATCTTGTGCATCTCACCTCATCGTCTTGGCAAGACAGAGTGACACTTATAACTTATGGAGCACTCAAGGGATGAGATGTGAATGATGTGTGATCGTCTCGTTATAACAACATCCTTGTCGTCGAGTTAAAGATGTCAATCAAAAGCAATTGAAATAATGGCCGACTGATGACACAACCAATGCATGCCCAACTAGATTCATCAGCAAAATGGCCTTTTTTAGGCGGTTATGTGTGAAACAAAAGTATTGACTATGAAAAAAGTCAAATCGAAAAGATACGATGAACTCCGTACTACAAAAGCAGAAGCAATCCTGTGAGAGCTGGGAACCGCACAAGGGTCTTAATGAGGCAACATTCCTACCATCGAGTTCAAAATGTCAGTTATGTGCAATTAGAATAAATGGCTGAGTGGTTGTTGTGGTAAACTATCGAATGTTGCATGTCGGAGCATATTCTTGACGAATAGAGATGAACCAACATAGAATTTGTTTGGGATTATTATTGACAATCTTGTGCATCTTGCCTCATCGTGTTGGCCTGAGAGAGCGACATTTATAACTTAAGGAGCACTCAATGCATGAGACGTTAATGATATGTGATCGTCTCATTATGGGAGCAAAAGTTACGATGAAGCTATACAACCAGCGAAGAAGCAGTCCCATGAGACCTGAGAATTGCTAAACGATCTAGATGAAACAACGTCTCCACCATCTAGTTTAAAATGTCAATCAAATTCAATTGAAATACATGGCTGACTAAAACAATGTTGTAAAAAGCATATCGTAGGCCGTATCGTTCTGGCTTTTAAGATACGCCGTATTGTAACGTATCATAATTTTCTTTTAAAAAATAAAAATGAAATCAGAAAAAATATAAAAGAAATTGAAAAAATAAGTAAAAAACCAAGAATAATATGTTCTTTATAAAAAACATGTTTTACAGAATGATAGACTTATTATTGCTATAAAGTTACACATTCATCATTCATAAACATCAAAAGTCATAACAAGTTTAATCTAAAAAGCACAACAAGTCAACAATTACATAATGAAATTGTGAAAATGTTCAATGCCAAATTTCCAATACATAGAAAATGAAAGCACTCTTTCGGTCTTTCATTCATAATCTTCATCATATTCAACTTCTTCTTCAGCTTCATCTTCTTCTTCATCTTCATCTTCATCTTCAAGAATTTGAAGATCCTCACCAACATATCCAGTAGGCTCGCCTTCAGCTACATCTGCTACATCTGCACTTGCTTCAGCTTCAAGGTTGAAGTATTGAAGATCTTCATCATCAAATATTGTAGTTGGTTCTTCCTCAATCCATGGTTTTAGATCTTCAAAGTTTTCTAAGCTAATAGAATCAAACTGAGATGTGTGCTTTCTTGCATATGCTTTTTGTAATTGTCTATGTTAAATAAGAGAAAACATGTTAATAGATAATTATATATAAATAGATTGTAAAACAACTATAAAGTTATATTACATTTCTTTCAACCTCATATTATATCGAACAAAGACAAGGTCATTCAACCTTTTATGTTCGAGCTTATTCCTTTTATTGCTGTAGATATGTTGAAAAACACTCCAATTCCTTTCGCATCCACTAGCATTGCATCATTGCATGTCTGGCTGAGGACTTTAATTGCAAAACGTGTTAGGTTTGGACAATCGATCCCAAACCTATTCCATCACAAATCTAAACAAAAATAAAACAGATGTTATGTAAAAGTTAAAGCAACATGAAAGAATCAGATGTAACAACTAACAAATGCAAACTAAATTAAAAAATTTTATGTATTTACCTGGACGCATGGTTGTCCTGGCTCGAACGACGTCGGGTTAATTACTTAAGGTGTATTTTTTCTCAATATGAACATCATGCCGCCTCCTGCATTTGGAGATCAGAGGGGCAGCTGCCCAATTTTGACTGATATTGTACTACAATCTTTTTATGACAAGGGTCATGACGACCCTTGTCGTCATCTTGATGAATTTCATATTGAAATATGATATAAGGTGCATGTCATGAATTTAGGATATAATGTCCTTGACATATGTTTGTTTCCTTTACAATGAAAGATAAGACAAAATATTGGTTGAAATCAGTTGGTCGATGTTCAAATTAGTAAATGAGAGGAGTTGCAAAAAGGTTATTGAAATCCAGAAGAGGAGAAAGCAGTTTTGTGAGACCTAGGAACCACATAAGAATCTTGATGAGGCAACATCCCCACCATCAAGTTCAAAATGTCACTTATGTGCAATTAAAATAAATGGCTGATAGGTTGTCATGGTAAAGTAGCGGATGTTGCATGTGGGAACACATTCTTGACAAATAGCGATGAATGAACATAGACTTTGTTTCAGATGATTATTGATAATTTTATGCATCTCGCCTCAATGTCTTGGCAAGAGAGAGAGACACTTGTAACTCAAGGAGCACTCAAGGGATGAGATGTGAATGATGTGTAGTCGTCTCATTGTGGGCACAAAGATACGATGAAAGTGAAACCCGTACAACCAACAAAAAGCAGTCCCGTGAGACCTGACAACTGCTCAAGGATGTCGATGAAGCAGCATCCCCACCATCAAGTTAAAAATGTCAATCAAATGCAATTGAAATAAATGGCTGACTGATGACACAACCAATGCATGACCAATTAGATACATCGTTATAATGGTTAGTTTTTGGAGATTATGTGTGAGACAAAAGTATTGACTATGAAGAAACTAGAGTAAAAAAGACACGATGAACCCCGTACAACAAGTGGAGGAAGCAGTCCATGAGACCAGAGAATTGCATAAGGATGTTGATGAGGCAACGTGCCCACCATCAAGTTGAAAATGTCAATTATGTGCAATTAAAATAAATGGCCTCTGGTGGTCGTGGGAATGTAGTGTATGTTGCATGTGGGCACACATTCTTGACAAATAGTGATGCACAAGCATATACTTTTGTTGGGATTATTATTGACAATCTTGTGCATCTCACCTCATCGTCTTGGCAAGAGAGAGTGACACTTATGACTTAATGGTTCTTGAAGGTTGAGACGTAAATGGTGTGCCATCGTCTCATTATTAACCGAAAAGAATGGATAAAATTGGATATTATTTTGAGCAGATATTGTCATGCATTCGAGCAGTGGAGGCAATGCTCATTCGAACATTTGGAGTCTTATGACACCGCACTTTTACAAGGATGGTTAAAAAGATGTACTAATGGTGCAAGTATTTACTAGGTCGAGCAATCACTCTTAATCCAACATGTACAACCCCGACTAGCATGATCACCCCAACATTTCATGCAAAAATGTAGAACATGTTGTTTTTGTTTCTTTGCTAGAAACATTAGAGAATTATAACAACATAGTTTCTAGTAAACACAAACAATGCATGACCAACTAGATGCATCAATATAATATTCAGTTTTAGGTGGTTATGTGTGAGACAAAAGGGATGACAATGAAAAGTAGACAATACTAGAAAAATGGGAGTAGCTAAGTACATGGTGAGCATAGTTAACTACATATTCGACTAGTTAAGGTATATTTTTTCCTACAAAAATATCATGCAGCTTCCTGCATTTGAGAACAGGTGGGGGAGCTGCTCAATTTTTTAGTTGCAAAAAACGCTACTCTCTTTTTATGAAAAAGTCATGAAGACCTTTATCGTCTTCATGATGAATTTTGTCTTGAAATACGATATAAAGTGCATATCAACAATTATGGTGATGATGCCCTCAAGATATGTTTGTTCAAAAGATAAGAGAAAACACGGGTTGAAATTATTGGGTGTTTTTAAAATAAGTTAATGTGAGGAGATGCAAAAAGAGTTTTTGAAAAAAGGATTTCTTATAGGTAAATTGAAATAGGATAGAATGGCTATGATGGATCCCATTCAATAACAGCCGAAGCAGTCTCCTGAAAATGAAGCAACATTCCTACCATTAAAAATGGTAATTAAGTGATATTAAAATAATAGGCTGATTGGTTGTCATACACAAGTAGTGGATGCTGCATGTGGGAGCATATTCATAATGAAAAACGATAAAAAAAATTATTTGAGACTATTTTTTATGTCTCATCATCTTGGCAAGAGAGTAACGTATTTGGTTTTGATGGGAAGCGAGTTATTTTGCTCCCATTTTTATATTTAAAAAATAATCTTGACCAACGGCTACACGTTTGGACGTTGCCTGGTTTTGCGGAAAAGTGAGTTTCCGTTTTTGGACGCTTTCCATTTTTCCGCCGAGTTCAAATGACTGTTTTGAATGCTTCGCGGGTAAAACAAGAAGGAGAGTTCGCGCTCTGCACTCGACTGGCGCGCGCTCTCTCTCCAAGACTCCATCCCCCGTCTCCCTCCTTTTCTCCCTCTCTTTCTCTATCGGCATTGCCTTCCTTCCGAAGGGATCGTCCTCGTGCATGGGGCTTGTGGTTTCAGTCATTCTTGCCTTAATGGCAATCGTATCAAAGGGACAGAGTAATGGGAGAGGATGCAGGGTACCCTAAGTTTCGCGCGGAGAGCCGGTGGAATGCGACGAACATTTCCGGCATCGGCGACACCTTCGGTGGGTTCCCTGGGTTTGCGATTATGAGGAACCCAATGTCAGATATCTAGCATCAGACGGAGGCCTTTGAAGATCGTCTGATCGGCAGCTTCAAACCTTCTTTCGCTTCACATGAATCCCTTCGCAGCCTGCTCGCCTACTTGGCAGCCATCGGACGGTGAGTTTTAGGTATTGCTCGTTTCTGTTTTCTTTCCTTCATACCTAAACCACTGCACGTTAAATAAGCACTTGTTCTCTGTCATGTTTCCATCTTATTCGTGTTCTTTAGCATTTTCTTTTCTTGTTCCTTCTTCATCGCTCTCAACCTTGAACGTTTTTGTTTCGTCTCTTTGGAATACAAATTTTCTTGCGGATGCATCATTTTGCCCAATTGTCTAAAGTTGCAATGGAGTTTTTTGTGATCCGTTATGTTCCTTCTGTGAACCCATGAATCCTGTTTCGCTTGGCTGATTTTTCAGTCGATTCCGTTTGTTCGTCGTGTATTTCTCATCTATTTTATAACTTTGATCTGATCTTACTTTCATATTCTTCTATTATTATGTTATCATGCTGGGGAGTTTTCCATGGACGACATGGGTGGTAGTTAATTTGTTGCTGAAAACCCCGCTCTCCTAAGGCTCTCTTCTATCCTTTTTGTGTTTATACGCGTTCTTTCACGTTAAATAAACTAGAGGTGGCTTGAATCTAAGGCCATCTGACACCACCTCTAGATGTGGTCTGACATATCTCAATTGTGGGTGTTTTCTCAGCTGTCGTGGTCTCCTTCTTAGATGTGTTCATCACCAAAAATGTACTGACAACCTAGGAGATGTGATCGTTTGCAACAACAGGGCACAAATGCCCCTTTCTCTTGTTTGCCCAGGTAAATCTAAAACTTGTGAATGTTGTGTAGATGGACACAGGGGCACAGATCTGATGCTGTGCTAGCTGCTGTTGGAATCTCGGATGTGTCCTCGTGGAAAAGAAATCTGACCCGTATCAGATTTGGGCATGGAAAGGAGTTCAGTTATGTGTCTGATCATGAGTTTTGTAAAAGATAACATGCTCTTGAAAGGTGAAGTGTTTAAATCTGTTTCTTTTGGGAAATATTCAGACCATATATGAAGTTGTCTGGTTGTTGTCTAGTGTTGATGCGTCAATTCTTATTGCTGTCAAGTTGTTGAAGTCTGACTTGTGTGAAATTGTTTGGGTCTGATTTAAAAAAAATTTTCTTCATCGTATATGAAGCCTGCAACTGCTGGATATATTTGATTATTTGAAGTTTTGAACTTCCAATTACTAGTAATTTTGTTGATTTTTTATTGCTTTCTTAGGTTACATTAGTTAGTTACGTGTAGGTTTTGAATATATTTAGTTAATGTAGGATTCACATACATAACGTGTCTAGGCTCACTTTTCTACTTTGTTTGATTTATTATGGTGATTGCATGAAATGGAGCAAGTAAACAAGTAAGTGCCAGTTCTGTTTTTTATTTTTATTTTTCTGCTTTTCAAAGTTTGTTTGTATGTATTTTGATTGTTCCTGAGTGTTTACATGACTTAGAGTAGATTTTGTATTTTCGGGCCATAAAAAACCAAAAAAGAAATGCTCTAGTTTTCAGCCTACTTAATTCTGTTCTTCGGTAGGGCTTGTTTGAGACTTAAATAATATATATATATATATATATATATATATTAAATTAGTTGAACAATTCTTATTTTTGGTCTGGGGTATCTGGGCATATTTTAACTTGTCTAAAACGAAGACCAAAGACTACTTTAGAGAAATCTATTCAGAGGAGTTTTATTTTGACATGTTGATTTGAAACTATCAAAAACAGAGAACTCCTGTCCATGTAACAGTAGAGGGGCTTGCTGAACAGATTTTGAAGGTTCAAGTTCGAATTTTGGGCTCATTTTTGGTCTGTAGCTTTATAAATAATTTTGGAAAGTGCCCTAAAAAAAAGAGGAATTGAATTTTTAAAAGTTCCCTGTTTCTGCTTTGTAGAAACACAATTACGCTTTCCATGTTTTCCAAACCAGATTACTTGACTTTCAATTTTCTGTAGAAAAAATCCATATCCAGAGCTTCTTCTTCCTTGTTGGACTTACATCTTTATTTCATATTTTTGGTGGATTTTAGTACTTCTGAGTCCTTGTCACTCTGTTACGTTTTTAAAACCTGTAAGTATTTATGAGTTATGAAAGTGCAGGGTTGTCATGCATGGAAACATGTAGGCCGTTCAATTCCTTGTTTGCTTGCTTTTGGTGCATTTTTCCTTTCTATTGTTGTTAGCAGTGTTCCATGCTAGCAAACGTTATCTTGGTATCAACTCGCTGAGTTAGGACTGTGGCTTGTCCTTTCACAGGAGGTAGGCTAGGCTAGAAGCCATAAATAGGATGTGGCCCATACATAAAGAGTATTCTTAGTGTATGAAAGGATGAAGAACTTTGGAAAGACTTCTTCATCAATTTGAATCATAAGCAGGAAGTGTCCTCTGAAGACAAGATACTTAGAGATGGTGGATCCAATGTAAAGTGGCGGAGATATTGATAATAATGAGAGTACTGTTGAGGTTGCAACACACACAAAATTCTCAACTACCCATCCACTAAAAATATGTTATTCCTGTATCCTATTAACAAAATCCTGCAAGTAGAAGACCTGACTTTGCAACAAAAAACTTTGAGGTCGGACCAAACTTGATTCATGTGTTCTCATCATTTCATGGGTTATCTCATGTGGATCACTAGAAACATCTCGATGAGTTCTGAGTTCTTCGACATTTTCTCCATCATTCGGATGAACAATTTTATTTTTTATCTCACAGAATTTTTAACATGTTTTGCAATGGCTACAAACTTTTTGACATCTTTGATAAATTTGAAGTAAAATTTTGTAGAAATTCCGAAAGCTCGAAAAATCCTTTGATTTTTTGACAAGTTTTCAAGTGTTGTTTCTAACTCATAATTTTTTTGAACATTTTGTGGGATTTTGACAATGGTTTCGCTTTTTTTAAAGGAAGCACATTCTTAAATATTTGTGTGAAGATTCGGCACTATTTGAAATTTTCAAAAGCTTAGCATGTTATTCAACCTTTGAAAATTTTGCAAGTGTCATGTTGAAATTCTTCTCTTTTTATAAAACTTTTGCAGTTTTTTACATTTTGTACACGGAACACAAACTTTTTGACTAACTTAACAAATTTTAATTAAACATTTTTTGAATGCTTTGAAACTGTTAATTTATAAGTTAGTAAATTTTAAAAAGCTCTTGGCAATTTTTGAAATTTCCTTGAGCTTCAGAAAAGTTTCTTTAGTTTTCAAAATCCTTGCGCTATCACAGTTTTTGGTTTACAAAACTCACAACGATCACAAGTTTATATAAACTCAGACATTTGTCAAATAAATTCGTGAAAACATGAAAGCTTTTACAAAATTTTCTGATTTTGAAAATTTTATAAGTGCAATTTCAAACTCATAAAGTTTTTGCTATTTTGAGAGATTTTGATAATTACTGAGGCTTTTCTTGGCCAAACTTTTTTGAAGGTTTCCAATGACGTTTTTACATTTGGAACGTTTCTAAGCATCATATAGTTTTTTTTTTTTGTTGCAAAACCTTTTACATGTTCCACAAAAACTCACAAACTCTTTGATGAATTTGACAAAGCTCAATTATGTTTTTAAACATTTCCAAATTGCTTCTAATTTTTTTAAACTCATAGGTTTCATAAAATTTTCTAAACGCTTTCAAACTGATTTAATTTCAAAACTCACGGCCATTATAGACTTATCAATTCGCAACTTTAGCAAGTTTTGAAATTCTCAAAGGTTGATATATTTATTGATTATTGAAAAATTTTCATTGTTTTGAACTCATAATTTGTTTAAACATTTTGTAGGATTTTGACAATGGTCTCCGTTTTATAAAGCTGCATGTTCTTGAATAATTTTGTGAAGCTTTTGCACTAATTGAAAATTTTAAAAGCTTAGCAAATTTTTCGATCTTTGAAAATTTTGCAAGTGTCATGTCAAAATTCTTCTTGTTTTACAAAACTTTTGCAGTTTCTTTTACAGTTTTTCCAACACACACAAACTTTTGACTAACTTGACAAATTTTGTTTCTGTATAAAGCTGCATGTTCTTCAATATTTTTGTGAAGCTTTTGCACTACTTGAAGTTTTCAAAAGCTTAGCATACTCTTCAGTCTTTTGCACTACTCTTGTACAAAAGTTGAGCAGTTTTTTACATGTTTTACAAGAAACACTAACTTTTTGACTAACATGACAAATTTTAGTTAAATTATACGGTTTCAATGTACAAAGCTCACAACTCTCACATGCTTTACAACCCTGCACAACAAAAGGGGAAAGATGGGATGCGTGATGATCATCTTATCGTGAGCGCGAAAGATGGGATGAACCCTGCACAACAAAAGGGGAAACAGTCCCGCGAGACCTGGGAATTGCTTAAGGATCTTAATGAAACAACGTCACCTCCATCGAGTTAAAAATGTCAATTACATGCAATTGAAATAAATAGCCGACTGATAGACAGAACCAATGCATGACCAACCTGATGCATTGGGATAATGGTCAGATTTATGAGTTTTGTTGTGATCATCTCATTATGAGCTCGAAAGATGTGATGAACCCTCTACAACAAGAGGGGAAACAGTCCCGTGAGACCTGGGAACTGCTCAAGAATCTTGATGAAGCAACATACCCTTCATCAGGTTGAAAGTTTGAATTCGATGAAATTGAAATAAACGACTGACTGATTGAGAGAACCAATGCATGGCCAACTTGATGCATCGGTATAATAGTCAGTTTTGAGAGGTTATGCGTGATGATCATCTTATCGTGAGCGCGAAAGATGGGATGAACCCTGCACAACAAAAGGGGAAACAGTCCCCGCGAGACCAGGGAATTGCTCAAGGATCTTAATGAAACAACGTCATCTCCATCGAGTTAAAAATGTCAATTACGTGCAATTGAAATGATTAGCCGACTGATAGACAGAACCAATGCATGGCCAACGTGATGCATTGGCATAATGGTCAGATTTATGAGTTTTGTTGTGATCATCTCGTTATGAGCTCGAAAGATGTGATGAACCCTCTACAACAAGAGGAGAAACAGTCCCCTGAGACCTGGGAACTGCTCAAGAATCTTGATGAAGCAACATACCCTTCATCAAGTTGAAAATTTCAATTCGATGAAATTGAACTAAAGGACTGACTGATTGAGACAACCAATGCATTGCCTACTTGATGCTTCGGTATAACAGTCAGCTTTTGGAGGTTATCTTTGTTCATTTCAATATGAGCGCAAAGGGCGCGAACCCTCTACAACAAGAGGGGAAACAGTCCCGTGAGACCTGGGAACTGCTCAAGAATCTTGATGAAGCAACATACCCTTCATCAGGTTGTAAGTTTGAATTCGATGGAATTGAAATAAACGACTGACTGATTGAGAGAACCAATGCATGGCCAACTTGATGCATCGGTATAATAGTCAGTTTTGAGAGGTTATGCGTGATGATCATCTTATCGTGAGCGCGAAAGATGGGATGAACCCTGCACAACAAAAGGGGAAACAGTCCCGCGAGACCTGGGAATTGCTCAAGGATCTTAATGAAACAACGTCATCTCCATCGAGTTAAAAATGTCAATTACATGCAATTGAAATGAATAGCCGACTGATAGGGAGAACCAATGCATGGCCAACCTGATGCATTGGCATAATGGTTAGATTTATGAGTTTTGTTGTGATCATCTCATTATGAGCTCGAAAGATGTGATGAACCCTCTACAACAAGAGGAGAAACAGTCCCCTGAGACCTGGGAACTGCTCAAGAATCTTGATGAAGCAACATACCGTTCATCAAGTTGAAAATTTCAATTCGATGAAATTGAACTAAACGGCTGACTGATTGAGAGAACCAATGCGTTGCCTACTTGATGCATCGGTATAACAGTCAACTTTTGGAGGTTATCTTTGTTCATTTCATTAAGAGCGCAAAGGGCGCGAACCCTCTACAACAAGAGGGGAAACAGTCCCGTGAGACCTGGGGACTGCTCAAGAATCTTGATGAAGCAACATACCCTTCATCAGGTTGAAAGTTTGAATTCGATGGAATTGAAATAAACGACTGATTGATTGAGAGAACCAATGCATGGCCAACTTGATGCATCCGTATAATAGTCAGTTTTGAGAGGTTATGCGTGATGATCATCTTATCGTGACCGCGAAAGATGGGATGAACCCTGCACAACAAAAGGGGAAACAGTCCCCGCGATACCTGGGAATTGCTCAAGGATCTTAATGAAACAACGTCATCTCCATCGAGTTAAAAATGTCAATTACGTGCAATTGAAATGATTAGCCGACTGATAGACGGAACCAATGCATGGCCAACCTGATGCATTGGCATAATGGTCAGATTTATGAGTTTTGTTGTGATCATCTCATTATGAGCTCGAAAGATGTGATGAACCCTCTACAACAAGAGGAGAAACAGTCCCCTGAGACCTAGGAACTGCTCAAGAATCTTGATGAAGCAACATACCCTTCATCAAGTTGAAAATTTCAATTCGATGAAATTGAACTGAACGGCTGACTGATTGAGACAACCAATGCATTGCCTACTTGATGCTTCAGTATAACAGTCAACTTTTGGAGGTTATCTTTGTTCATTTCATTATGAGCGCAAAGGGCGCGAACCCTCTACAACAAGAGGGAAAACAGTCCCGTGAGACCTGGGAACTGCTCAAGAATCTTGATGAAGCAACATACCCTTCATCTGGTTGGAAGTTTGAATTTGATGGAATTGAAATAAACGACTGACTGATTGAGAGAACCAATGCATGGCCAACTTGATGTATCGGTATAATAGTCAGTTTTGAGAGGTTATGCGTGATGATCATCTTACCGTGAGCGCGAAAGATGGGATGAACCCTGCACAACAAAAGGGGAAACAGTCCCGCGAGACCTGGGAATTGCTCAAGTATCTTAATGAAACAACGTCATCTCCATCGAGTTAAAAATGTCAATTACATGCAATTGAAATGAATATCCGACTAATAGAGAGAACCAAAGCATGGCCAACCTGATGCATTGGCATAATGGTCAGATTTATGAGTTTTGTTGTGATCATCTCATTATGAGCTCAAAAGATGTGATGAACCCTCTACAACAAGAGGAGAAACAGTCCCCTGAGACCTGGGAACTGCTCAAGAATCTTGATGAAGCAACATACCCTTCATCAAGTTGAAAATTTCAATTCGATGTAATTGAACTAAACAGCTGACTGATTGAGACAACCAATGCGTTGCCTACATGATGCATCGGTATAACAGTCAGCTTTTGGAGTTATCTTTGTTCATTTCATTAAGAGCGCAAAGGGCGCGAACCCTCTACAACAAGAGGGGAAACAGTCCCGTGATACCTGGGGACTGCTCAAGAATCTTGATGAAGCAACATACCCTTCATCAGGTTGAAAGTTTGAATTCGATGAAATTGAAATAAACGACTGACTGATTGAGAGAACCAATGCATGGGCAACTTGATGCATCGGTATAATAGTAAGTTTTGAGAGGTTATGCGTGATGATCATCTTATCCTGAGCGCGAAAGATGGGATGAATCCTGCACATCAAAAGGGGAAACAGTCCCCGCGAGACCAGGGAATTGCTCAAGGATCTTAATGAAACAACGTCATCTCCATCGAGTTAAATATGTCAATTACGTGCAATTGAAATGATTAGCGGACTGATAGACAGAACCAATGCATGGCCACCCTGATGCATTGGTATAATGGTCAGATTTATGAGTTTTGTTGTGATCATCTCATTATGAGCTCGAAAGATGTGATGAACCCTCTACAACAAGAGGAGAAACAGACTTGGGAACTGCTCAAGAATCTTGATGAAGCAACATACCCTTCATCAAGTTGATAATTTCAATTCGATGAAATTGAACTAAACGGCTGACTGATTGAGACAACCAATGCATTGCCTACTTGATGCTTCGGTATAACAGTCAGATTTTGGAGGTTATCTTTGTTCATTTCATTATGAGCGCAAAAGGCGCGAACCCTCTACAACAAGAGGGGAAACAGTCCCGTGAGACCTGAGAACTGCTCAAGAATCTTGATGAAGCAAAATACCCTTCATCAGGTTGAAAGTTTGAATTTGATGGAATTGAAATAAACGACTGACTGATTGAGAGAACCAATGCATGGCCAACTTGATGCATCGGTATAATAGTCAGTTTTGAGAGGTTATGCGTGATGATCATCTTATCGTGAGCGCGAAAGATGGGAAGAACCCTGCACAACAAAAGGGGAAACAGTCCCGCGAGACCTGGGAATTGCTCAAGGATCTTAATGATACAACGTCATCTCCGTCGAGTTAAAAATGTCAATTACATGTAATTGAAATGAATAGACGATTGATGGACAGAATCAAAGCATGGCCAACCTAATGCATTGGCATAATTGTCAGATTTATGAGTTTTGTTGTGATCATCTCATTATGAGCTCGAAGGATGTGATGAACCCTCTACAACAAGAGGAGAAACAGTCCCCTGAGACCTGGGAACTGCTCAAGAATCTTGATGAAGCAACATACCCTTCATCAAGTTGAAAATTTCAGTTCGATGAAATTGAACTAAACGGCTGACTGATTGAGACAACCAATGCATTGCCTACTTGATGCTTCGGTATAACAGTCAGCTTTTGGAGGTTATCTTTGTTCAATTCATTACG